>APFE030799948.1:0-18336 GCA_000404065.3 Pinus taeda
GGAGATAGAGAGGCTTCCTTAGAGAAACATAGAGAGGGATATAAGAGGGGCTCATAAGGAAAAATAGAGAGAGGGATAGGGGGAGTTAAAAAGATGAAGAAGGGTGATGGGATAGGGGGAGAGAGATGGATACAAGAAGGAAACTTAAGGACATAAACAGAAAAAGTTGGCGAGAGAGAGAAAAGGATGAAGAGGGGAGATGGAAAGGTGAGAGAGTTTGAAGAAGGAAGGAGGGGATATATAGAGAGTGAAATAGAGATAAAGAGAGAATGTGTCAAAGAGAGAGATGGGTGTGAGAGAGCGAGAGTGATCAGGAAAGTAAGAGAGAGAAGGGAATAGGGAAAGTGATAGAGAGAGGGATATTAGATGGAGACATAGGGGTATAGAGAGATATAGACTAAATGACGGGGTAAAGGGGAGTGATATAGAGGAAGACATGGGGGGGGAGAGAGAAAGGAACAAAGGGAGAGAGTGATGGGGAAAGGATAATATATAAAGGGGAAGGAAATAGGGAAAGGGAGAGAGAGATATAGAAAGGGATAGGGAGAGAGGGAGAGATAAAAAGGGTTAGAAAGAGGGGGGCCGGGTGGGGGGAGGGAGACATAGCAAGAGAGGGAGATAGAGCAAAATGGAGAGAGAGATATAGAGAGGGGGAGAGAAAGACAAATTGGAGGGTTAGGGAAAAGAGGGAGAGATATATGAGGGCCAAAATGATTTGGGAAAGACGGTGAGAAATGGAAAAATTAATGTGCGCACATTATATAACATGTGCACATTCGATGACACGTGTTATATAATGTATGTTCATTCTAGGAATTATGCACATTAATAAAACCTGTGCGCATTAATAATGCACACACATGATTTATTAAAAAAAAATTATTTGATCAGAAGACCGTTTTCAATTGCATTGTGGATTATGTGGTGGATGATGTGGCCACTTTGGTTTTTGGTTAGGATTGACAAACCTCTTGGTTGGTTTGCATAAACAAAACAAAAAAATCAATTTTTATAACTTCCCAATTTCAGCCATGATTATCTATATGATAAAATTGAACACACTTAGGTTCTAATTATATTTTTCTTAAATTTGTTATTATTTATCTTTCTTTTATTTTTAGACATATATCAAATTTATGAAAAATATAACCTTTTTATTTGTTCTATAGCTCTAGATTAATTGACATATTTTGAAATTGAAAAAAATCTGACATTAGAATAGATGAAAACTTACATTATAAAAGGAAAAAAAATTATTAATATGTTAAGATCCTCATAACATGGTCAAAAATATATGCATTATTTTTAGAAAAAAAATAACACACCATTCTTAAAAAAGATAAATTTTTTTAAAGTTATATAAATTTTCCATAGGTAAAAGTTATATATAAAAGAGAAAAAAATGAATTTCTACATTTCATTAATTTACACGATGTCCTAAAAATTTGCATAAGTGCCTCTATTCATTCCTTTTTACTGAAAAATTTATCTTTTTTCTAAATCCCCATTGCAACTAATAAGGTAAAATTATCTTGCACCAATCCATATGACAAGTATTGGATTAAAAAAATGTAAGAAAACTACATTTATAACAATTTGATTCATAAACTTATTTTGATATTCTCGTGGTTATAAATCTAATGAGATTTTTCTCTATTGTTCACTAATTGATTAGGATATGTATTAGAAACATATTTTTCATATCAATACAATTAAGACAACAGATAATGTAGTGAATCCATGATTTCTGTTACACTTCTTATTGAAATGCGGCCAGAAAAGTTCGAAAATTTACATATCTTCTAAATTGAAGCCATGAAAAGTAATATATACATTGTAAATTTGACAGTGATTAAAACAAAAAGTTGCAGATAACCATGTTTTCTTCTCAGTGATATATTTTTAGAAATATAATACTGTCAAATTAATGTATCAAATCTGAATTTCATAAATCGTCTGTACATAGTTTAGAAAGGTGATTGAGTTAGATTTCTTTCCAATAGCTAATTCAATTCGATGTTTAATGTACAGTTTTAAACAATTAAGCATATCAATATGATGCACAAAAAATGTAATACTATACTCTTTTTTCTTTAAATTATGTATTTTTTTGGAAAGTTAATAAATGAACATTTGAATTGCATTTTATTTACTTTTATGTTTCCCACAACTATTTCCTTCCTATTTACATAAAATAGAAACCAAAATAATTTATGAGCAAACCATTTTTATAATTATTTTTGTTTCGCATTTTTTAATATGTGTATATTTTTGTTAAGGTCTTTCACTAATAAGGCAAAAAGGTTCTTCAGTTATTAGAATAAATAAAATTAAAATACATATAAATTTAAAATCAAAAAAATATATTTTATTGAAAGGAATTTAATGAAACCATATTATGGGTTAGTCGTGGAAAATGAAATCATATACTTTATAACATTTTATATAATACATTTACATGTCTTCTCAAGTGAGCTATTCTTACTAACTTTGAATATATAGCATTAAAAACTATTGATCAATGTATTTTAAAATCCTTGATTGAGTATTTTTAATATAAATGATTTTTTTTTTAAATATTTAATCAAAGTTTTATATTTTTAATGAACAATTAACACAAGCATTTTAGCCTATCTAATTTATTGAAAAATACAACTAAGATTCATGAATTCATCCAATAATAAATTCATGAATCACAATGATAAAACGAAAAACATCATATACAAAAAATTGTGTTGGAAAAAGGTTGTTTATGATGTAAATCATCTAAACTATTCTGAATTTTCCTTCTTCCTCCTCTATGCTTTCTTATCCAATTCATTTACAAAACTCAAATTTCAAATAAAATATTACAATATCAGGAATACCTATAACTTGTTTCTCTTTTCACTTATGTTTTCCCAAAACTTCATATCTATTAAGATTAGTATTATAATTTTTACATTTCTCAACATTTAGCTAGCGCAACCACATTACTAAATGTGGTTGATATATACTTATGGGCATATATCAATTAGTTGCATAATCACATCAACGAACGTGGTTGAAAATACCTATATGTTAAATAAACTAAACCTAAATTCATATTAATTCTTGATCTATCAAATACGTAGACTAAACAATTTTTCTTTTTACTGTCAAAAAATATTTTCATCTCAAAAAATTTACATATCATTTACATATAGATTACATATCATTTTAAACACTTATTTAAAATGAAATTTAACATATATCAACCATATTATTAATAATAATTTCTCAAATTAAAAATAAGTAATAAAATTACAATACATCGAATCACACTACTCTATGTTGTTAAAGAAAATGACTAACTAAAATCATCTATATGCTTCTATCATATCTAGTATGGTGGGCTATTAAAAAATTATGATAAATTAGTCAATTACGACTATCTCTCATGGAAATGGTCATAGATGAATGACTTACTTAATGTAGTGGAATCCAAAAATGATATCTAATATAATGCACTGTGAAAACTGCAATACTGAATTCAAAGGAGTGAAGGGAACTCTACTTGAATGGTTCATGAGGCACAATACTTGCTAAAGTTTTGCAAATGGGGTAGCAAGCTAAGTGGGATTGATTATGGGGAAGACTCCACAAGTAAGCGTGCTTGAGCTAGAGGGGATCTGGGATGGGTGACCTCCCGGGACATCCTGGTTATCGGGTGCAAGCCGATGATTAACGCTATGTGATTCATTTTACTAGTTTCAATCCCACTTCTTCACCCCTATGAGAACCAACCGATGCAATGAGTGTTCAGTGGACTATTCAAAAATCATGAAGCAGACTATTCAAAAATCATGAGAAATTAGCCAGTTATGACTACCTCTTATGGAAATGGTCATAAATAAATGACTTACTTAATGCAGTTGAATCCCTAAATGATATCTAATATAATGCACAATGAGTGTTAAGTGGACTATTCAAAAATCATGAGAAATTAGTCAGTTACAACTAAGTAGACTATTCGAAAATCATGAGAAATTAGTCAGTTACAACTACCTTTTATGGAAATGGTCATAAATAGATGACTTACTTAACGCATTTGAATCCCAAAATGATATCTAATATAATGCAAGTCAAATTAATCAATACCACTAAGTGGACTATTCAAAAATCATGAGAAATTAGTCAGCTATGACTACCTCTTATGGAAATTGTCATAAATAAATGACTTACTAAACACAGTTGAATCCCAAAATGATATCTAGTATAATGCAAGTCAGTTACGACTAAGTGGACTATTCAAAAATCATGAGAAATTAGTCAGTTACGACTACCTCTTATGGAAATGGTCATAAATAAATGACTTACTTAATGCAGTTAAATCCCAAAACGATATCTAATATAATGCACAATGAGTATTAAGTGGACTATTAAAAAACAATGAGAAATTAGTTAGTTACGACTAAGTGGACTATTCAAAAATCATGAGAAATTAGACAGTACGACTAAGTGGACTATTCAAAAATCATGAGAAATTGGTCAGTTACAACTACCTCTTATGGAAATGGTCATAAATAAATGACTTACTTAACACAGTTGAATCCAAAAATGATATCTAATATAATGCACTGCGAAAACCCCAATAATAAATCAATATATTCCCATTTAACTAATAATAATAATAATAATAATAATTTTCATTATAATATAAAAATACTTAATATAAATACTATATATGTATATTATATATATATATATATATATATATATATATATATAAATAAAATAATCATTATAATAAACATAATTAATTGTCAAATAATAGTAATAAAACAACACTATATTTTTAAACATGATATAATAATAAAAAGAAAATGTTGATATCATAAGATGTGTGAGAATATTTCAAAATAAGGAAAAGGTAAGGTAATTTATTTTGTTTTCCATGAAGCCAAAACAACACTTAGAACAATTTGTTTTTTTTTTATTAATATCAATTATATTTCTTATGTATAGAGTAATAACAATAATTAGTATAGATTTATTGCAATTTTATATTGATCATATCTTAAGAGAGATTAAAATTTTAAAATTGTATATCAATGTATATATTTATAGAGAAAGAGCCTGAAGTCCTTTAAATTAGACATTGAAATATTTTATTTGTTATTCACATTGATTTATTTTCTAGGTGTTATATGTCAACTCCATATTAATATTAAAAAAATTACACATATTTTTTGTAATAAAAATTAAAATCACTTATCACTAAAAAACATCTTTCTCTTCCTATATACACATGCATACATATATAATTTTATATTTATCTTTAACATTGATCTATAAATATTTTTTTATATTCTTCGTATCAAATCCATGTTGAGTACATAAAAAACCATGCATATCCCTTATATTCGTATATGTTTTTATACACATGTATGCACATATGTTGGTTACATATTGTTATATGTCACTTACATGTTGATTTTATGTCGCCTACTTACATCCTTGTATGTTAGGCTACATTCTTGTAGATTTGGTTACATGTATCAGTCTTTTAGATTGGTTACAAGAATTGATCGTTTATGTTAGACATGTGTTTATGCATAGTTGTAGTTTATTAAGCATTGATTATGCATGTTGTTGGTTGCATGTGGCAATGTGGACAATTAAGTAATGGTTGTTGTCATGCATGAGGTCATAGCATGCATTATTGATATGGCCTTGAATTGATGACTGGACTCTAACTAGAACCATGTTTATGTGTTGATACATTTATTTGTGTATGTCTATGTGCAGTTATGTTTATGTTATACATGTATCATACTGATTTATTGATGTGGAAGATGAGGTATCCTCCCCAAATTATGCTAAGGTACATTGATTTATTGTGATTTGGTTTATTTGACATATTATCCATTGCAGGAAAAATATCAAATGATTAGAAAAGTGGTAGAATACATAGAATCTTCCTATGCATAAGATGAGCATTGTGGTGCGAGGGACACTTCTTATTTGGCAAATACATTGAGGAGCTTGAAGGAAGAAGTAAGGAGTTGTATGGTAGATAATGACTAGATCATAGAGGCACAAGAGAAGAAAGTAGAGGTTAATGCAATAATTCTTTAGTGTTTGTCAGACTTGTAGCAACAAGGACCACTTTGGACTAGCCATAGACAAGAGGATGGAACTAATGGGGCAAATTGTAGTAGGTCTCCTAGTAGACATAGGCGAGATAGAACTGATACAGTGAGAGATGGCAGGTTGTTGGACACTCTGGATAAGAGGGGCGATGAGTATTACTATTCTAGTTGCAGTTCTGATAGACATCCTGATCGCCATCATATTCATCCTTAGAGCACGAGTGATAGGGGATACTTGCCAAATGAATTCAAGAAAGAAAAACCACCTAATTTTGATGGAGATTTTTGGGATGAACAAATTCATTGATTTGCATGAGTGCACGGATAACATGAAGGCCATAATAACTATCTTTAGCTTGAAAGGTAAAGCAGACATCTCGTTGGAATTTGTTAATTGAGTCAGAGACATTAGGACATATTACTTGAGTTGGTGGGAGTTAAATAGGTTTTTCAGGAAGAAGTACTTGTTAGAGAGGTACTACGATAATAAGGCCAAAGAATTCGATGCACTAAAGAAGGGATAAATGAGAAATGAAGAGTACATGATCAAGTTTCTAGAGATATTGAGGTATATATGGTATCTTACTAATAAGAAGGCTAAAGTTCAGTGATTTGTTAGTGGTTTTCCATTAGCATTTAGAGATCATATTGAGTATGATGAGCCTCAGTCACTTGAGGAAGTCATTGGGAAATTGAAGCATTGCTATGAAAATTAAAAGGGTAAGAATGAATCTCAGCAAGGATAAAAGGGAAAAGAAAAAGGTAGAGGTAATTGACAGCCTAAGAGAACAAGGCCTTTGAATGAAGATGGGAAATAAAATATGGCACCGTAAAGGAATTTCAATGCAACTAGACAGGGACATGGAGTGCAACTTCAACATAGATGTGAGGGCACTAGTCGGTTCGAGTGTTGGACATGTGGAGAGGAGCACCTTAAGAGAGATTGTCTGCGGCATTAAGGTGGTAGGCCTAAGATATACAGTACACAGAAGGCGCATAATGCTAGGGATGTTTGCCAGAGTATTCCTCATATTTATGTAGCAGTGGACAACAGAAAGGAAGAACACCAAACATATATCATTGATATGGAAGGTAATATTTGTGATCAAGTTATTTCTATTTTGATTGACATTGGATCTAATTATATCTACGTTAGTCCTGCCTTGGTGGATAAGTGTGGTTTGAGTAAGTAATTGCATACAGAGTCTTGGTTAGTGAAGTTGGCTACAGGTACAAATAAGTGAGTTCATCATTGGGTAAGAGCTTGCACATTTGACTTGAATGGTATGTCTATTGCAACACATCTAAATGTATTACTATTGGGATCATACAATATGTTGTTGGGCATGGATTGGTTGCATCTACATAGAACCAAGGTAGAAAACTATGATAAAGCTATTGAGTGTGTTGATAACAATGGGGAATCAAGAGTCTTGAAGGGTAAGAAGAAAGCCACATCAGTTAGGATGGTGACAACTATGCAAGAAAAGCGTAGCCGTAGGAAAGGGTGTATACTATTTGTAGTGCACATTTGTAGTGATAAGGGTAAGAAGGTTGAGGATGAAGATGTGTTGAGAAGGTACCTAGTTTTGCAGCAGTTTTTGGATGTATTTCTTGAGGACATTACAGAGTTTCCACCTCCCAGGGAGGTAGAATTGTCGATTGATTTAGTTCCACGGGTAACTCCAACATCAAAATCACCTTACAGGATGAGCACACCTGAGTTGGTTAAGTTAAAGTTTCACCTGAAGGAAATGTTGGACAAGGGGTACATTAGGCCAAGTGTATCACCTTGGGGCACATCAGTCTTATTTGGGAAGAAAAAAGATGGTAATTTAAGATTGTGCATTGACTACAGGAAGTTGAACAAAATGATCATCAAGAGCATGTACCCTTTGTCGAGGATTGATGATTTGTTTGATCATCTGAAGGGAGCAACAATGTTCTCGAAGATTGATCTAAGATCTAGATACCATCAAGTACACATCAAAGAGGAGGACATTTACAAGACAAGTTTCATGACCAGGTATGGGCATTATGAGTTTGTTGTATTATGATTTGGCTTAAATAATGCTCCAGCTACATTTATGTGCTTGATGAATAGTGTGTTGCGTCCGTATTTGGATAAGTTTGTTATTTTGTTCATTGATGATATACTAGTATGTTATAAAAATGAGGAAGAGCATGTTGAGCATTTAACAATGGTGTTGAGGTTGTTGAGAGAGTATCAATTGTATGTTAAGCTCAAAAAGTGCAGTTTATTTCAAACTGAGGTACACTACTTGGAGCATGTTGTCTCCAAGCAGGGAATTGTAGTAGATAAGAAAAAGAGAAAATCCATCATAGAATGGGTATTTCCCAAGAGTGTGAATGAGGTGAGATCTTTCATGGTTCTGGTAGGCTATTATCGGAGGTTCATCGGGAGCTTCTCACAAATTTATTATCCTATTACATCATTGTAGAGGAAAGGTAATGATTTCAAATAGATAGAGGAGTGCGAGGCTAGCTTTGAGAAACTTAAGCAATTGTTGACAAATGCACTAGTGCTATAGATTGCAGATTTTGGCAAGGAGTTTGTAGTATGTACAAGTGCTTGCAAGAGAGGACTTGGTGGAGTACTTATGCAAGATGGATAAGTGGTATGCTATGTGTCCCATAAACTAAACGAGCATAAGTAGAACTACCTCACACATGATATTGAGTTAGAAAAAATCATACATGCATTGAAGATGTGGAGACACTATATTTTTGGCAGGAGCTTTGTACTTATGAGCGATCATATTGGGTTGAGAGATTTGTTTGATGAACCGAATCTGAATGATTGGTAGGCTAGATGGTTGGCCAAAATTAGTGAGTTTGATTTTAAGATCATATACATAAAAAGTAAAGAGAATAGGGGGGTGGATGCTCTTAACAGGTGAACACAAGTAAACCACTTAGCAGCTATGAGCTCCTATGGGACAAACTTACAAGATAGGATCTTGTAGGCAGATTAGCAGGATTTTAGGTATATGGAGATTCTGCACAGGTTGCAGCAAGGAGCTGGTACAAGTGAGAGTACAGGTAAAGGTACATGTGAAAGTTAGGTACAGGTAGTGGTATAGGTACCAGTGGCAGTACAGGTATATGCACAGGTACGGGTATATGTACAAATGCAGGTGCACAAGGTATGAATTATTGTCTTACAGCAGATCGATTGGTCAAGTTCTGAGATAGGATATATGTACCAGATAACGGATAGACCAAGAAGGTGATATTGAGGGAGTTCCATAAAAAACCATATTTGGTTCACCGAGGTTATCAGAAGACACTGACAGCAGTGATGATATTTTGCTATTGGCCGAATTTGAAGAGGGATGTAGCAGAGTTTGTGGTGAGGTGTTTCAACTGTCAGTGAGTGAAAGCAAAGTGTAAACATTTTGGTGGACTACTATAACCAATCTCAATTCTAGAATGGAAATGGGAAGTCTTTCCATGGATTTCATCACAGGGTTGCCAAATATAGTGAGACAACATAATTCCATCATAATTATCATGGATAGGTTAACAAAGGTTGCACATTTCATTCCAATGAAATCTACATTCTCAGCTAGTGATGTAGCATAGGTATTCATCAGATTTGTGGTCAGGTTGCATGGTGTTCCAAAGAATATTGTGTTAGGTAGTGATGCGAAGTTCACTTCCAGGTTGTGCAAGGAGTTATTTGCATGTTTGGGCACAAAGTTGGCCTTCAGTACAACTTATCAACTACAGATAAATGGATAGGCAGAGAGGGTCAATGAGATATTGGAGGACATGTTGAGGATGTACGTCATGAATTAGCAGTGGAAGTGGGAAGAGTATCTTCCTTTGGTAGAGTTTCCATACAACAATGGTTCTCAAGAGTCATTTAGGATGAGTCCTTTTGAGGCATTGTATGGGCAGAATTGTAACACTCCTATCAGTTGGAGTGATCTGGTTAGCAGTGTATTGATTGGACTAGATATGTTGGTAGACATGAAACAAGATATGTAGGTGATAAAAATGAATCTAAAGGTGGCACAAGATAAACATAAGATTTATGCATATAGGAATATTTTTCTCAAGGAATTCTAGGTCAGGGAACAAGTCTACTTGCACATCAGACCAAGGAAGAGCTCCTTGAGGATTGGATCTTGTGCCAAACTGGCACCACGGTTTTATTAACCCCTCAGTATCATTAAGAGGATTGGGTCAATAACCTATCGACTTGTACTGCCTCCGATAGTGAAATTCCATGATGTTTTCCATGTATCTTTGCTTAAAAAGTATGTTAAGGATGTTGATCATGCGATTGATTAATTTGTATTGCAAGTGTAACCAGATGGAGAATTCCATCCAGAGCCTTAGTGTATATCGCAGAAAAAGGTGCACATGCTTCAAAACTATGTAATCGAGCAAGTTAAGGTGCAATGGAAGCACTTTGGGCTTGATGAAGCTACATGGGAGATGACGGATCAGATGCAATCTATGTATCCTTCCTTGTTTGTCATCTGAGGGAAAGAAACTTTGGTATGTTGTTTTGGTATATGCTTTGATATGGTGTTTTGGTATATGTATTAATATGATGTTTTGGTATATATTTTGGTGATATTGCTATATGTACATATGTATATGGATGTAAATACCACCATGATCTATGTTATAAAGCTCCACTAAGAGGTTTGGTTGTCATGTCTTTATGATTATGTTGTCATGTTACTATGCTATCATGTGGTTATGTTATTATGATGTTATGATGTCATGTGGGTTGGCACTCGGCATGATGATAATTTTAAATACCATAATGAGCTATGTTATAAAGCTCCAGTATGTGGTATGCTATAAATTTCCATGAGCAATATGTCTTCTTTCAATGGGTTGTTGAGGTATATGTGTGATTGAACACCGAGGACGGTGTCCCCCAAAAGCGAGAGTTTTGTAACATCCTTAGTGGAAATTCAATATAATTAAAGTTAAAAACAATAACCACATTTGATGGGACACTTATTCCAAGATGAATTTTTGGCAAGACATCCTAGGGGTGTTCATTTGGTTGTTTACGACCAAGGAAATTGGGAAAGGCAATGGCTAAGGCTTTGGAAAGGAAAAAAGGCATTTTTGGCACAATTATTTATGAAAATAGCATAAATTAGGAGAAAAAGGAGGTGAAAGGTCACATGTTCCATGTGAGGAGAAAAATGAAGGAAAATAATGGAAAGTGAAGGAAATAGAGGCCTCATTCATAAAAATTCTTTTGAGAATCAGTAGGTACCCTTTTGTCAATTGAGTTTTGGAGCTCTCTCATTATTATCTCTCTCTCACTCACTCTTGGACACTTAGCGTTTTCTTGGAGCACTTTGGAATTGGAGCAAGAAAGGAAAAGATGGCAGGAGGAAGAAAAGATCAATCAGGGAAAGGCAAGATCAAGCAGTTACAACAAGATTCATTGCACATTTCAACTTGCATGTGTATTTTCCTTCCTATATTTGGCATGCAAGGTATTGCATGTGGTTATTTTATATCACGGCATGGGTTTTGATAGGTGTGACACTGTTCTTCAGCATAGACTTATCATCTATTGATAACTTTGATTACATAGGTTTCTCATATTTGGTTAGTGTGGGATGGTCGGATGGATTCAAAGCTAAGTGGGGTGGATCTCCATACTGAAAAACACATGGCCTAGTGTTCCCTGAACTGGACTATAGATCACAGTAAATCCACCTACCTAGTAACCCCACTGTGGGTTGTGGTAAAGCTAAATTGTGTGCCTCGGTGGGCCTAGGAATCCTTGTCGGTGAATGGCAGGATATACAGTAAAGCCAAGAGTTAGATTTCTCTCCATTGTGCCTAGTAGTCCCGGGATGGAATGTATGGTAAACCCAAGAGGTGGATTTCTCTCCATTGGGCCTAGTAGTCTCAAGATGTGATGTACGGTAGAGCCCGGAGAGTGTGTCTTGGTGTAGGTCCTAGCGATCCCTCGATTGGACTATAGATTACGGTAAAGCCGAAGAGACTAGGAGGCACTCAAATTCCTCACAGTGTAGGTAGAGAACTCTAATGGAATCCATGATTGATGGTGTTTTTTTTGGTGTTCTCTATGAGTCCCACATTCATGCTTGGAATATGGCATGGGTGTGATTAGCTGAAGAGAGACTTGGCTCAGCCAATCTATGGTCGGGTGGAACATGGTAGTCCAATCTCTGGTTGGTTTATTGTATTCATTAATGAGAAATTAATTCCCTTTATTTTCATGTGTAAATGTACTAATGTATATGTGGATTTTATGGTTGATATGTTTATGATGTTTCTATGCCTATTATTTTGGTTATATGTATGTTTTATGACAGTAA
Organism: Pinus taeda; assembly: GCA_000404065.3. Taxonomy (NCBI): domain Eukaryota; kingdom Viridiplantae; phylum Streptophyta; class Pinopsida; order Pinales; family Pinaceae; genus Pinus; species Pinus taeda. The sequence goes on from APFE030799948.1 coordinate 12,467, forward strand.
CTATGTATGGCTCTCAGCATGTTTTTACTTGTAAATGAATGGATAACCTATCTATGGAATAATAGATGATAATGCAACAAATGACATGAGGGAACAATGGTTCATAGCATTTCTCAGGATCCCTACACTTAATTTTATTGTTTACACATGTAGGTTTGATATGAAAATGGGGCACTTAGGCTTCTTGTCTAATTTACAAGAACCTCTCCCACTTCCAAAGCTTTAAATATTCCCAAGTCTTATTGATTAACCAATGCGGTACTAAATGTGTGCTTGATAATATAAGTGTATGCTTATGTTTGTTTTAAATTGTTCAGGTGCTATAAATTAATTTTCTTAAACTGATATAAAGCAAATAATAGTAATTAAAACAACAGATACAATGCAACAGTAAAACACAAACATAACAACAATATTAATTTGGATTTCACCCAAAACCCTTGGGCTACATCTCCTTGAGCTCTAGTCAACTCGACTAGGCTCTTTGGGATTATGGCAAAGTCTTTTTTTTTTTTTTAACAAGCTCATGGCTCAACTACATTGTTTTTCATAGAAACAAGGGGTTTAGACCCCATTTTAGCCCCTTGGCTCTAAAGCTCTCGGCTTTTTCTCTAGCTCTTAGCTCTAGCTCTTGGCTCTGTCTCTTGGCTCTGGCTTTGCCTCTTTGGCTCTGGCTCTGGCTCTTTGGCTCTGGCTTTTTTGGCTCTATGCAGCTCTTTGGCTTTTCACTTGACCTCCAAGTGACTCTCTCGGCTGCTCTACACAGTAGCTTTCACTCTCTCTCTGCTCTCTTGGCTCTACAACTAATTTTAGCATTCAACTCTCCCTTAATTTAGCTTTCTGACTCACCAACCCCCCTATCTCTATCATTGAATGACTTTTAAGCCTATCGGTGCTTGTCTGTTCATTTTAGCTCTTGGGCTTTCTGGCTCTTGGTTGTTGTCCCTTCTTCTTCCTTATGGAGTGTTTAACAATCATTGGTAACATACCAAGGTATGGGGGCTACCTGTTTTGCAATGGAAAAGGCCACTGGCATGTTGAAATCCCAAAGATATCATTTCTTTCTTTACATAGAGAAATACAACGGAAACGCTGAAAATTTTGCATAAATTCCTTTTATTAGACTTGAAAATCCCTTACATCCACTCTATAGCCATATCGGGTCTACCTTTGGTTGTTTTCGTAATCTCCACCGTCGATCTGGGTGTTCTAGATCCAACGAATGAGATCCATTTCGGAAGGCTCATTCGTACAGGGTTAGCCACCCGAAAAGGGTGGTTTTCTCTCTCTAGGGCTTGGCCACATGGCAGGCAGTGTATGGGCTCGGGTGGAGCTCGGCTAAAACCACTTACCGCCTATAGGATGCCCAAAACCCCGCTTGTTTCCTTTATATAAAAAAATACATTAAACACTGAAAATAATAGAAAGGGGCTTTATGGCATACTTGAAATGTTATACATATGCATTAATAAACCCTTTCGGGTCCGATTTCATCGCATCGGCGCTTTTCCTTCATATTAATTTATTTAACGAAAACACAAATAAAGGAAGACCCTGTTTTCCAAATCTCAAAATATATCAAATATCGTTCATACTTTTATCAGGTCTAGCTATATCGCATCGCATATGGTATCAGCCCCACTCCTTTGAATATCTCCAATGCGATAATGCGATGCGATTAAGTGCAATCGCATATCGCAGAGACCCAGGGTCCTTCCTTAAGCCTCGTGCCATCACCAATTGTGATCCATTGATATCGGCGATCACAATATTGCATCGACCCAATCCTTCCCTTATGTTATATGCATATGACTGCCTCTCACCTGATATGTCGGGGATTGGCAGTCAGGGGTGCTTCCCCTCTCTGCTTAAGTCCACCTTGGACTTCCTCCAATGCGATTTTACTTCATAAAGACTTTTAGGCCATTTTTTTGAATATTTGACTCTTTTTCCAAAGAAAAGAAGGGCATCTTCTTTCTGCCATAACTCTTGCATCCTAAGTCCATTTTTTTCCCATTCAAGTTGCAGTAGGTTCAGAATGAGACGATCTCTACAATGGGGCTAATTCCATGAACTTCCTTGGACTTTCATTTTCCTCTGTGAGGGACACTTAGACTTAGAAGTCTATCCAAAATCAATTTTGGATCACACCTTCCCACTAAAAGAGTTTTTCGTCTCCCAAAAGACTGATATACTGATCTGAATAGTACCTAAGAGTAACATAATCCTCTTCTTTTAGCCTCCACACACTTGCCTTGCATAGTGCCTCTAAACCAAAGTCTCCGACCACTTCCCTTCCTAGATGGGCTGATCTTCCTGGGAGGAACAAGCTTCCTCCTTGCCTTCCTATAGAACTTCTACTGAAATGGTCATAGAAGGTGGTTTGAACTTCTTTGTCTTGATCACTGATCCAAAGTGGCTCAAACAAATGTGAATTACACCTGCTCCACAAAATTCTCATTTGTAAATGTTTGAAAAGTTGTCAAAAATCGACCATATAAACAACAAATATTCTAACATTAATTATATACCCACAAAATCAAAATATACAGCCGCACTCTATTAATTCCCACTCTATTTATTTTTCGGCCAAGGACATGCACCCCATATACAACGGCAAAATCAAAATATACAGCCCCACTCGATTAATTCCCAGACTACTTATTTTTCAGCCGACGAAATGCACCCCATACAAAGAGCCGATGTCCCCATGGTGACCTATAAAGACGCGAGGCTCGGCTCAAAAGAACACATCCAACAATTATTACAAGAAAAGTTTTGCAAATCAAAATCGAAGGAGTTATTTCATTCTGTCCTTTATAATCACATTGACTGCGCAGTCGAGTGCTCCTGACTGTTGCATTCTCTTCCAGCAATTTGCTAACAAGCAAGCATTCGAATGGAGGACACATACCGTAATGGAGACAGCAATGCATCCAAATCCACAGATAGCTCACCCGGTAACGATGCTTCAGTGCACGGAGATTTTTCGGAAAAAAACTATATATGCGATTCAGAAGGACTTTTCAGAAAAGTTCAAACAAAGCAATTTGGTGTAGGTGTGCACACAGATGACATAGTTCAATCTGTACGACGCACAGGGTTAATTGGCGTTGTAATAAAAGTTGCCGATGATTCTGATTCTGATTCTGATTCAGATGAGGATAAGAGTGAAGACGAGTCTATTCCAGAAGACTGTGCACGGATTTTTTGGACGAATTTTTCGGAGAGTACGGAGAAAGCCGATGAGCTTGAGGTGATTGACAGGCTGATCTTCCACGGTGATATTGTGGCAACGGCTTCGGATCCATCTGGACAGAGAGGCATCGTAGTTAACGTGGATGTTACAGTCGATTTATTAACTCCCACATCAGTTAATGCTATAAGAAACGTTTCCTGTAGAGATCTTCAGCGAATAAGGGCGTTTATGCCCGGTGATTATGTCATTCAAGGACCTTGGGTGGGAAGAGTCGGTGAAGTGGTTGATAATGTGACTGTGTTATTTGATGACGGATCAAAATGCGAAGTAATGAACGCCGAACCCGACCGCCTTATTCCAATCCCCGATTATCTCAGTGATCCTTACTTTCCAGGGCAGCGTGTCCGGGGCAGTTCATCGGCAGTTTTCGAGAATGCTCGATGGTTGTGTGGTACATGGAAAAAAAGTAACAAGGAAGGTACAGTAGGCAATGTGGTAGTGGGATTAGTTTCCGTGGATTGGATTGCTGCAGCAAATCCTGATTGCAATTCCCTGACTCCTGCAGTGAAACAGGACCCTAAAGAGCTACAGCTATTGTCTTGTTTTTCATACGTTTATTGGCAGCTAGGCGACTGGTGTCTGCTTCCAGCATCTGAAAGGAGAAGGTTAGAAGTTACTATGCCTGCCACAGATGACACTGTTGCCCACAAAAAAGATAATGCGCTATTTGTGGGCAATAAACAGACTAGGGTAGATGTCATATGGCAAGATGGTACAAGGACATATGGTGTAGATTCTACAACCTTGATTACCATCAAAGATGCTGGGGATCATGACTTCTTTCCTGAAGAGTATGTAGTGGAAAAAGGTTCGGACGATGATGATGGCGACGCTTCTGAATCAAGACGACGAGTAGGAATCGTGAAAAATGTGGATTCAAAAGAACGCATAGCAAGAGTAAGGTGGTTGAAAGCTGTGGATTGTCCACAAGATACACTAAAATTTGATGGAGAGGAGTCAGTAAGTGTGTATGAGCTTGCTTACCATCCACATTATAACTACGTTGTTGCGGGCATCGTTATACGTCCTCACTCTCCGGTGTTTGGGGAAGCAGATCAAGTGCTTGGCATTGTAGATCAGTTGGGTGACCACATAGAATCTAGGGATGAAATAGGACACAAAAACGTTGTTGAGACTGCAGATCTATCTACAAACCAGAAAGCTCTGAAGAAAACTCAAAAGGCAGAGGTTGACAAGAATATTGAAGAATCTTATCTATCCTGTATTGGTAGCGTCATAGGTGTTAAAGATGGATACATAGAGGTAGCATGGGCAGACGGAACAGTGTCAAAGGTATGTTATTTTCTTGTTTCCTTACAGTGGAATATTACATAGGAATGTATTTTCATTGTCTGCTGAAGTACTATCCCTTACATAGGAATGTATTTTCATTGTCTCCCTTATCTGAGAAATTGATCACGCTATCTTTATTAGTCTCAATATAAGGAGATTTTGGGTCTTTAAATATGCATTCACTACATCCAAGATATGAATTCCAACATTACATAAGAAGAACAATGGGCTCTTTGTTTACAATATGAAATATGAAACTACTCTGATAGTATGATAACCTAAAGGTTATTTTTTTTGGGTTGTAAATGTAGATGGCACCACCTCGACAAACATGTTTGGTTCATAGTGATGATGAAGAAGAAGAAGATAAAGATGAGACTGCTGAAGAAGATGATATGGAACAGAGAAATGAGAAAAATGCAGTGTTACACATTGGTATGGAGCAGACAAATGAGGAAAATACAGCACTAGACATTGATATGGAGCAGACAAATGAGGAAAATACAGCGCTAGACATTGATATAGAGCAGACAAATGAGGAAAATACAGTGCATAGCTTATCTAGCAGTAGTTGTCATGAGCCAGGTCAATTTAAACATTTTGATAGTATAAGTGACGCTATGGATCACTTTTATCGAAATGAAACAATACAGGTACATTTATCAAAGGGCATGCTTTTCTCATTCCGTTTAGTGATTTTTTGGGGGTCATGATTGAAACTTTTGAACATCTTCGTGAAGCCTATCAATAAGCGGAAATGGATGAAGAAAATTCAACATGAATGGAACAATCTTGAAAAACACTTACCAGGTAACTCATCCTAAGCCCTGCACGCCTGTTTTCCGCTGGTTTATTAAATGAGTTCATGATATTTGAACATTCACTAATACTGTTTTTCACTGGTTTATTAAATGAGTTCGTGATATTTGAACATTCACTAATAGGGAAACGCTATTCTGGGCAGTCATATTTCCTTCAATTTTGCCTCTATTCTGGGCAGTCATATTTCCTTCAATTTTGCCTTTTTGCTATTTTTGTCTTTTTTCCTTCTCAGTTTTCAATATTGCTTTCTTGTTTTCTCGAGTAGTAGGAAGTTGCAAAGTAACAAATTTTGTAACCCAATTATTCATGAGAATACGATGTACTCATGACGTGTACTGGAACAAATAAAATTATGGGCATAGAGTATTTCGAGCTCTTTATTTTTCTGGTTGTTCTAACTTGTAATATATAAACTCTGCATTGATTTGACAGATACAATTTTTGTTAGAATATATGAGGATAGGATGGATTTGCTGAGAGCTGTGATTGTTGGAGC
>APFE030799948.1:33357-52171 GCA_000404065.3 Pinus taeda
GACTTGTTCTACCAGTCAATGAAATCATAGATTTTCTCTTCAACTTCCTTGCCATATGTCCTTAGATACAATTGATTCACAAGTGGATCAACTGATTGGCACATCTCATTGATAATTCCCAGGTTTTGGAAAAATAGAACCTGTTGATGAGCAAGCATGTTATTTAGTGATGCTGCTTCTTTCATGAATTTTGTTGTCTAAGGATTAGCCTTCCGTTGCTTAATCCCACGCTCTAGCTCCTATATGTGGACATCCTGACTCTTCACGTCAGATTCATATTGAATCTTTAGCCCATCAAAACTGGTTTGCAATTGTACAAATTGAGATTTCCATTGTTGGATGATTCCTTGCTTTTGATTTTCTAATTTTTTTCAAGGTTCCTTATTCTATCATCTTTTTCCCTTAGGAGTTGTTGCACTTATGTGGCTTTTCCAATTGTTACACTAGCATAGGCTCCTTCATATTGTGATAGTCTCCCAAGATCTATGGCAGGGGTCACTTGGGCATCTTTCCACATTACTTCAAGAGGGGTATTTGCAGGGACCAAAGCTTGCCTTTGTTCAGTCCTTCTCCTCTTTCTCTACCTGCTCACTATTGTTCTATGTTTCAGACGATAAAATATATCCATAGGAGGAATCTCCTCAATAATGAGAATGACCTCAGAGGCCAGAAAAATTGGGATGATTTCCATATCATCATTATCCATAGTTTCCTTAGAAGGCTCAAGAGTGAATGAACTCTTCTCAATGATGACAAAATTTTGAGCAATCTGTGTTTGCGACAAAATTTGTTTTTTTAGGGTCACTCTCTTTAATAAATTGTTCCCAAATCCCATCCAGACTTTCTTCTGTTGCCACCTTCTCTACCTTTGATTCGATAGCTACCAATGGTCTAGTTACATGAACTACATCTTGACTCTGAGATGTGCTCTCTCATGTGTCTTGTTTCGTGTTCTGGTGATTTAGATTCAAAATTTCACTAGGAAAATGGGAAATCCTTTTAACCCTGTATTGATAAAATTGCACTAATTCCTCGAGGCTAAGCTATCTTGTTGCTTCTCTTTCAACCTCTAAATAATTTAACGTCGATTGAAAGAAATCATCAAATTTATCACTCTCATTTTTAAACTGCTTGATCTTTGCCTGTGTTGTAATATTGTTTGTAGTATCTATTGGATTCTGCTGCCGATTTGAAATGGTTGGAAAGTTAGTTGGATTTCCTCCATCTCCTTAGTAGAATGTTTTAAATTCTATAAATAATATAATCCACATTGATATGGAAAAACAGGCCACTTTACCTTTTTTCTTTATTTCATGACCTTATATACGCCATCTCCCATAGTTTGGTAGGTTATTTCCCAAGCTAGGGGCTTATCGGGGACATACAAGGGAAACACATGAGGTTTTGCAAGGCTACCAAAAACTCACACATAGGTAAATGATTCCTCTCCAAACCATCTTCCAACTGATAACAGGTTAATATTGGCTTCATCATATATTCTAGGGAACTTCTCATTGAAAACAAACTGGTAAATAGGAAGGGTGAAGCCATGGCTAACCTTGTAAAAATGGGCTTGGTATTTTCATTCCCATAGAATATCATGGTAAATGTGAATAGGAAAAGGGTCTTTAATATTCCATTTCCATCCCATGGATGGAAAATTTGAAGTGAAACAAATACAATCCATAATGTAGGCACTCATGTAGAACGAGACAACAACAATTTCAGTAAACTTGTGGTTTTTCCTATATTATAGGAATATGTTGCTTAGGTTGTTGGACATAATATTTCTCCAATCCATTACATAACCATCGGAGGCAACTTCAATTAGTGGTGCCCATTTGTTTAAAAACTTCTAGGTATTCTCATAACCAAACAATCTACACACCATTGCAGCAACAAAACAATAGGGTGGATTAATAGAGGCTATAGCATACATACTCTTGTCCTCTTTCTTATGCTTGCTAGCGTCTCTTTTCCATCCTTGAATGGCCTCAGATTGATGTTCATTTTCCTACATGAAATTCTCAACAAACTATTTATCATATTTCGTCTAAGCTGTTGGGAGGTGGTATATTGCAGACAAGTCTTTTGCAGTGAATGAGATGATGACCATCTGTGGGTCATGAAGTCCTTATCTTTGATGTTCATATGATTAATGACCCACCTGATCATATCAATATAAGGCAAGATGCTTGGGTGGACACCAATTCTATGCAGAAGCGAATTGGGCACATCATTATATGTAATTTTTGAAAAAGGAACCCTATCCTCTGCTTTAACTATTCTTTCTATGGCTTTTGGCCCTTCATCTTCAAAAATCTTATACATGGCCTCCTAGCTAGAGACCCTAGTATCAAGGGTGCATCTCGTGTCGAAAAATATCCTAGGGATTTTTGTGACCTCTAGAGCAGGACCAACTGGCTGTTGTTGAACGAGAATTTTCCTTCAGGGTTTAGCTGGTCGAGACATTTCTCATGAATTATGCTTATCAAGACTAGCCTGCGAGGAAAAACACAAGAATGAACAACACCTGCACTTAGAGAAAATGACCAATTATGCATGAATCCAATACTTTTATGAGAGAAATCTTCGGGGATCCTTAGTATTAATGAAAACATTTACAATATTGAAAACCATAAATTCACTGCATTTTGCCATTAATTGAGAGAACGTGCATCCATGTGGCCTTCAGCACACGTCAGCTTTAACGAACATTTTTATCGGAGAAATCACATCTTTTACCTACCAAAACTTGTGATCTTCTCTGTCTCTAGAGCTGATTACTTTTATTGGAACATCTTTAAATAAAATCACATCTTCCCTTCATCACAAATTTTTGAATGAAACCTTCGCTTAGATCCACCAATCTTTGATTGTGATATGTCTTACTGTACGTGTCATCTTTACCAGAGATTTTAATCGGAAAAATAAGATGGTTGTCCTGGAAAAACTTGCGATCTCGTTTATCTCTGGACCCAGTTTATTTTATCAAAACATATTTAATATAATATCGCGTATGCCCTTCATCTCATCTCTTGGAATGAAACCTTCGCTTGCATCTGCCGATCTCCAATTGCGATATGCCAATAGCCCTTGCCTCCTTTCAACTTTGTGACCGTCATGCTAACCCCCAAATCAGAGCCCTCTCTATCGGGAATTTCCATTTGGAGGTGTAACCATCGTGGATGACATGTCAATTTGCCGATCACCTTCTGTGTTTGGCCCTTGGTCCTGTAGCTCTTCACATGACCATTGTCTAGCCCTCATTTTGGAACCCTTCAATCAAAGGTTATCAATTGAAGGTTTAGCTTTGATGCACAATATGCCTCAACCTCTGATTTCTAGTCTTCGATACGTGACGCCATCGCTGCTATGTATTTGCCACCTATCGCCTTGTGAGTAATGCCACATGTTACCCTTTTTGGCCTACTGTGAGCCTTGAAACTGCTGAAACGAGCTACCACATATCAATCGTGTTGCCATGTGCCTCTCATCAAATCCAGTATTTTGCTACCATGCATCCCTTTGGCAGGAGAAAGAAAATGCCATAGCTTATTTTGTTTAGTACGAAAATCCTTTGTTAATTTTTTATCGTCCATCCCTACACATTAACACTAGCGGCCCATTCCCGACAATTTCACTCTGCCTAATATCACATATTTGGGATTTCTATCATGTTAAAACCTCTGATACCTAAGAGGCTGTCTGTTTGGATCAAACACAGATGAACTCATGGTCCACATGTCCTATCGGCGCTCCTTTGTGGGTCTTGGTGCAAATGCTATTTATACATATATTGTAAAGAATTGTTAATCTATTCATGAGTTAGATAAAGAGATTGATCGTTAATTCCACCATTACATAAAAATATAGAAACATAATCATAGTGTACACCAACTACATAGCCCATACCAAGAAACCATGAATAGATTTAGTAAAATTCATAAAAACATAATACATCTAGACCAAGTACATAATCTATATCACTAAATCATTAATAAATTAATAAAGTTATAATAGCAAATGTGGTTGACATACATTGATAGACATCATTTTCATACACTAATCGACATATAAATGGTGGAAAATGTTGTTGATAGGCATATATCAATAACATTTACTTATGTGGTTGTGCGAGTTAATGATTTACATGCTTGGGCAGATATAGTATATGATGATTGACTATGGTTCACTATGGCTAAATATTTTTAGGATAAAATTAAGGGGGTTTTTTTATGGTTAATATAAAATAGACTATGGATGACAATGGTTGTCCACAACTAATTATAGTTGACAATGATAGATTTTGATTAACTATGGTCGACTATGGTTGTTCATGTTTGATCATGGTAGACCATGATTGACCATTGTTTTCTATCATAGATTATGGTCGTCCATGTTCGCAATGGAATGCCATGGTTTACCATGTCTGACCATGGTGACTTTAATTTAGCATGTTGACCAATCTAACCATGGTTGACCATGCTTTGCCATGTTGAGCATGGGTTGCCTATTTTTATCCAAGGTTGACTATGGTCAACGAAAGATGACCATGATTTCTCATGGTTGATAATCATTGACCATTGTTGACAATGACCTATAATGGCTAACTAAAGTTGATGGTTGACCATAGTTGACTGTTGTAAACCATCTTGAATAGAGTCAACTATGGTTGATAATGGTTAACTATGTTGACTATAGTTATCTACAAGATACCATAATTGACTATGGTGAACCATAGTAAAACATGGTGACCATAGCTAACTATGGTCACCTTATTTAGTGTACCTTAATTGATGTTATTATTATTAGTAATCAACTTTATTAAATCTTATTGGAAAACCCTAATATTAATATTATTATTGATAAACCTTATTAATATTATTACTAGTAATATTAATGTTATTAATATTAATATTAATGTTATTAATATTAATATTAATAATATTATTATTGTTAATATTATTAACAATAGGCATAGTCTACCCATGGTACATAGAGTAGATGGTGATGGGATGTACTATTAAGTCACTCCATGATGTGAAGGTCACCTGTTTGAAATTTCATGGTAAAAAATTCACCGGATGTTAAGGGCTAGTGTGGCCCACGTGGGGTTTGATACCTGGGTGATTTTGATGGCTTAAATGCCCTTGGGTTGCAGTTTATCAAGCCAAAGGTTAAGCTTGCAGTCATCTCAAGGCTTAGACAACTTGACAAAAAAAAAAATAGTTGTAGTCTAACTTACAAATGAAATGGTTTTTTAATCAGAATTCAACAATACAATTTTTAGTAAGATTTCCATTTCTTATTATTTAAAATGCACTTTTGAATGCATTAATGGAATCAACACCATAAAAACCCCATATGGCACTCAATCTTTGCAGATTAAACAATTTAAACTAATGATTTTTAAAAATCTCTATCAAATTTTGGATAAAATAGACAAAAAAATATATTCGGAAAAGGGTCATTTGGTCTCTTAATTAGAATACAAGTTAATAATATATTCAATCAAATAATAATAATAATTTAATCAACCTTAATATTAAGATTATTATTGTTATTATTAATATTATTAATAGTCAACTTTAGTAATATTAATATTATTATTCTTAATTAGTTTTAAACTATAATTATGACCAACCAAGGTTGCTTTTGGTCAACCACAATTGACTATAATTCAATATGGTTGAGTTATGTTATCTAAGGATGACTATGAATGAATAAGGTCAACTATTGTTGATTATGGTAAACATAGGATTGACAAAATTAAATCATGGTAAAATAATAATAATAATATAGTCAACCTTAGTATTAATATTAGTAGTCGTCAACTTTATTAATATTAATATTATTAAATATTAAACCTTATTCACAAACCCTAATAATAAACCCAAATATTATTTTTATTAGGGTTTGTGGATAATGTTGGTCAATCATATAATATAATATTATTATTATTATTAAACCTGGACTATTATTTAACAAGGTTGACCTTGGTTGATTAAGGTTGACCATGGTGACTATAATTCAATGTGGAAGTTACAATGGTTGAGGATGAGTATGAGTATTATTACCTATAGTAAACAAAGGGTTGAAATTTGATCATGGTCAACTATTAATGATATATTCAATAATAATAATAATAATAACATAGTCAACCTTATTATTATTAGTCAACTTTATTAATATTAATATTAATATCGTTAAAAAAAAAAAATCTTGACTGTGACAGACCAATCTTGGCACTAAGGTTGATCTTGGTTGATGAAGGTTCGCAGTGTTTGACTTCAGATAACTATGATTGACTATAATTTAATATGGTGAATATAATCAACCTTATTATTATTATGATTGACTATAATTTAATATGGTGAATATAATCAACCTTATTATTATGGTTCATGAAGGTTCACAATGTTTGACTTCAGATAACTATGATTGACTATAATTTAATATGCTGAATATAATCAACCTTATTATTATTATTAGTCAGGTTTATTAATATTAATAATAATAATGTTATAGATTTTACATTCATGGTCAAGTATTAATATTATATTTTTTACATTCATGGTCAAGTATTAATATTATATTGAATCATATTATCATAATAATAGTAAAGTCAACCTTAATATTAAAATTATTAACCACTTGCTATGATACCACTTGTTATTTATATGAAAATATAAACATGTAAACACAATACAAATAAGTACACAAGATTTTGCTTGAATAAAGAAGTTCAATTCATTAATTATTCTCTCATATACATTCACGGAGTTGCTATTATGGTCTCTTCTTTCTTCACATTACAATGACCCAACCATGAGTATATAAGCACTAAACTTTCTAAATATGGAACCATGCAAACTATAACTTTCTTTTCCTTATGCAAACTATGCCTTTACACTTTAACTAAACTTTTCTAACTTCACTTTAACATAAATCAACATTTTTCTTTATCTTCACGTAGCTTTTCTTGACAAGGAATTACCTTTTTAACTTTGACTCACTTGACTTCTAATATTAGACTTAACTTGTTTTCCTTCACTTAACTTAACTCTTCATACATTGCATGCATACGAGAATACTTACTATTTCTATCAAGTGAAATATTTTTTTATCTATGACAAAGTTGTGATTGATGGCAGTAATATAATCAAATAAGAAATTTGGTGACAAGTATAGTTTAGATTGTTATACTAGACTAGAGTTCACTTGATTGTAACACATTTTAATATTTTAGGTTGTTGATTCTATAATATTACTTTCATTCATATCATTTACATATTGGATATGTACTTTTACATATTAGATATGTACTTTTACATATTGGATATGTACTTGTATGGAATGATTATCTACATACTTACATAACTGTTAAACTTATGAATTTTAATAATCTTGAAATATAAAAATTGAGGTGTGGTATATAATCATATAGTTTCGTATTGAGAAAATCGATGAGATGAAATGAGTCATGATGCACCACAAACCTATAGTGATGGATTTCACTTGATTGTAACACATTTTAATATTTTAGGTTGTTGATTCTATAATATTACTTTCATTCATATCATTTACATATTGGATATGTACTTGTATGGAATGATTATCTACATACTTCAATAAATGTTAAACTTATTAATTTTAATAATCTTGAAATATAAAAAGTGAGGAAGTGAGGTGTGGTATATAATCATATAATTTCTTATTGAGAAAATCGATGAGATGAAATGAGTCATGATGCACCACAAACCTATAGTGATGGCCCATCTAGGTGCGCTAAGTCAACCTGTGAGGTGGGTGACTATAGGGGCATGGCTCTTTAGGTCAAACTAAAGTTTATGCTAGAGTTACTCTTTCAACCTCCTTCATAATTTATTTATATATATCTCTATTATGTGAGGAACATAAATCACATAGTCATTATTCCTAGTTTGAAATAATATCAATTACTAATATTACTTGATTCCTTAATAATGCATTCATGGTTTTCTAAATACTAGATGAAAATATTTACCAACATTTTAGTACCTAACAATATAAAAATATAAAAAAATGAAGGTTTAAAATGCATTTATGGATGAATTTGTATTTTATTATTTTTGGATTTCTTTATGTATAGCTTTGAAATATATATATATATATATATATATATATATATATATATATATATATATATATATATATATTATATAATTTAATTTTTTTATCGTTAATATTGTATTTAAGTTTTTGCAAATTTATATCAAAGTTCTGGTTGAAGTAATTTAATTTTTTTCACATATTTTAGAAAGAAAAATTTAGGCCATGGATTGACAATCAACTTCTTTTGAAGTATTATGTAAACGCATGAGATTCAAAGTTCATATCGGCTAGTATGTATATTTTAATTGTTTGAATCAAATTATTTTTAATTTGTTACTTTTATGTAATTTTTTATATAATTTTCAAATAAATATACATTAAATTAAATACTTAAAAACTAGTTAAAAATATTCTAACCTTTCAAAATGTTATATTTTAATTATATAATTAAGAAAGCTAATATAATTAACAACTTATGGATGGACGTAGGGCGCACGGGTCGATCCTGAAACCCTAGGCCTCTGGCCTAGGTGACGCAGACAACCTACCTTTCACTGACTAGCAGGCATGGGGTGGACGGATGGCAGCCTCACAGGGTTTCCGCATATACGAGGTACCCTAGCAGCTGTCAAGCGGGCGATTTCACATTGACTCTTCTCGGTTTCGCCTTGGAGGGTTTGTTTCGCACGGCGATTTGTTTTCCGACGTTTTCCCTGGAAGGTAAATCCCTGTATCAGCGTTCCAAGACGGGTTTTCACGAAGTTTTACCCTAAACAACCTGTCGCTTTTCCACTGTCGGTGTTGGGAGCGCCTTCTTCAGAAACGGGTGTCTGTGAGGTGTCAGGTTTACCATAGTTGAGTTACCATGGGTTTCCACAATGAGGCGGTGGACTTAGACCCAGCCCCAGAAGACATCCTTTTGGTCTAGGGCAAGGACGTTACTGAGCAGAACTTGGATGAGTTTTTTGGACAGGGTAAAAACATTGAACCAGTCAAATTTCTAGCCAGAGGTCCACGGAGCAGCAAATCAATTTTGGAGCAGAGCCCGTTTTTGCCTGGTGCACTGGGCAAATCTGGGGTTTGAATAGGGTTTTCAGAAGCTCGTGAGAAGGAATGCCCACAGTCTGAAAAGGGCACCCCAGTTAGTAAGATTCTTTCCCCATCGAAGATTTTTTGTCCGTCGAGCGGCCTTGAAGACATCATTAATTTCAATGCCAGACAGGGTTTATGGAGCACAATAGGTAGTTTGCATGGCCAGGATAACGCTGTTGGTGAAAGAAGCGGCCCCTTGGCAGTTTTCCAACCTCTATTCTCAAAAGGTTTGGTTGCAGGCGACCCGGTAAATAAGGGTCTTGGGTCCGAAGTTGGGAAGGTTTCTAATCAAAGGTATGATGCTCCAAAACCTGTCACTGGGGGGTCGGAAGAGAAGGGGAGTTTTTCCTCTAGCAAGGAAGGATTACCATCAAGTGCACCGTGCCATTTATCCCCAGAAAAGACTGATATCCCTTCGGCGAGTGAGGTGCTTGGAACCCAAAAGGAACTAGACGCGCCATGCATTGTCAGAGAGGAGGGTTTGGACCGCGAGAGGGTTGGGGGCAAGAGAAAGAAGGAAAAAACTCTAAAAGCGTGAAGGTTAGCTGGGAACTTGTTATTGGGAATGGACATTCAAGTAGAAGACGCTTTGAAGGTGGCAGAGAGCACGCTCGTGGGTCGGGTAAGGGGTTGCCCGGTCTCAGGTAAATTTCTGTAGCAATGGGCGGAAGGCCACTGGAAGGAGACACCGGCAATGTCCTTCAAAACTACAACTATGGCTAAAGGGTGGTTCATGATCAGCTTTGATAGTAAAGCAGCCATGGAATGGGTTGAAGGAAGGAATTGGGCTATGGGGAAACGCCCAGTTTTTTTTCAAAAGATGGACTCCGCTCTTCGATGCGTCCAAGGAAACTGTAGAGGAGTTTCCCGTCTGGGTGAGGGCTCCTAGTCTCCCACCTTTCCTTTGGGTGGATTCGGTCTTTTCCTCTATCGGGAACTCTCTGGGTACGTTCTTGGAAGCCGACAAATCCTTTCTTGATACACATGAAAGGGTTGTAGCGAGGATTTTGGTGCGCCTGAATCCCAGCGAAAAACTAGTGGACTCAATCAATCTGCAATATAGAGAATATGTCTTTGAACAACTGTTGGATTATGAACTGTTACCATTCAGGTGCCACAGATGCCATGAGCTTGGCCATCTGGCAAAGGATTGCCCTTTGGGGAGGCGTAAAAGGAGGGTGCATAAAACAGCTGAACAGTGGGAGCGGAGCATGAGGGAGGAGCCATTTTCGGCGGCCAAGGACATCTCAGAAAACAAGCCTATGGAAGGGGTTCAAGGATAGGAGGAGGAAGTTCTGCCTCAGAAAAAAGGAAATCCGGACATTGTAGTCGAAGACCAGATCGATCCTGAAATATCTCGAGTGGGGACCTCTGAAGCCACTGCTAATATTTCTCCTGGTAAGAAATCAGATCCTCTTATATCTGTCATTTCTCCTGAATCAAAATTTGTGATCCCTTCTATGGATTCTCCTCTAGCTTCAAAACTCAATGATGTCATCTCAAATGTTGAATTTTTAACTGATGAAATTCCCTCAATTGATCTGAACCGTGAAAATGTTTCATTAAACATCCCAGACCCTGGTGTTCCACCCCTGCCTGCTCTTACAACCTTAGATCCCTTAGCAAAAAGTCTGACCCTCCCCCTGTTTTGGAGGATCTTGTGGGTGGTTTGGGCTCTTCTTCGTCAAAATCTATACATAAAAAGGGCAGGGGAAGGAAGTCAAATTTGTCCAAAGCTCAAGTCAAAGCAAAACTAGATGTGGTTGATGGTAAGAAAATGGTGATCCCTGGGGCGCTTAGAGCAGCAAAACCCCTGAGGAGGTAATAAAATGATCTGTTTATCATGGAACTGTAGGGGTTTAGCCAGTAAACCCAAAAAATTGGCTTTAAAGGAACTTATCTCTTGCTATAATCCTGATCTGGTTTTTCTTCAAGAAACTCTTGGGAGGGCGGTAGAAATTGAACCTGTCCTCTACTCCCTCCTCCCGGGGTGGTCTTTCGTAGCCCTTGATGCAGATGGCCATTCGGGTGGTCTTGCCATCGGTTGCAGGGATGGCAAACTGAAAATTATGGGTCATTGGGGAATGCCCAATGTTCTGGGCATGGAGGTTTTTTACCCTGATTTTGATTTCTCTTTCCTGACAGTAAATGTCTATGGACCCTGTCAGTCAAGGGCTGCTTTCTGGAATGCTCTCATGGCCAAAGATTTGTTAAAAGGGAGACATCTGTTAATAGGAGGTGATCTAAACTTCTCCCTAGGGACTGCAGAGGCTTGGGGTCCCTCGGCCAGAATCGATCCCCTTACAGATTTTTTCACTCAATTATTCCATTCCCACAAGCTGTTAGATGTAAACATTAGAAAGGCCAAGCCTACGTGGAGGAATAGGAGAACTGGGGAGGAGAGGATAGCAAAAAGGTTGGATCGCTTCCTCATCAATGACCCGATGGCTTCTAATATCCTGATGTTCAGGAAATGGGTGGGTGAAGGGGGGAATTCTGATCACTTTCCCATCCTCTTATAACTCTCTAAGCCCCCCTTAAACTCACAGCTCCCTTTAAATTCAATGCTTCTTGGTTGCAAGAAGATTCGTTTAACCAGCTGTTCAGGAAAACTTGGAGACACTCGGGAAGAGACCCTTCTGAAAATAAAGGAGCCCTCTTCATGGAAAATCTTAAAATGTTAAAGAAATCAACCGTTGAATGGGCATCGGATAGAAGGAAAAAACAAAATGAGGCTTTGAATAAAATAGATGATGAGCTCCGAGCCCTAGAAGCCCCAGAGGCGAATGCTTACGCCTCTCAGGAGTCCAAAGAAAGGATTGTAACTCTTGAGAAATCGAGAGCAAAAATTTTATTGGATAAAGAGGAAGAATGGAGACTCAAAAGCAGGGCAATATGGCTGAAAGCAGGGGATGAAAACACAAAATTTTTCCACAATTATGCAAAAGGCCGGAAAAATGCAAATACAATATAGAAGCTAAAGGATCTTGAGGGTAGAGATGTCTCGTCTTTCGAGGCTCTGTCAAATATGGGGAAGAATCATTTTAAATCTTTGTTCTCAAATCCAGGTGGGGTCTCTTTAGCTGAAATTATTAGAACAGCTCAAACTTTCCCCCATTTTGTGGAGGGAGAGGAGTCTGAAGACCTTTTCTGAGAAGTGACTAAGGAGGAAGTAGAAAGCATTATAAAATCTATGGCAAAGGACAAGAGTCCGGGTCCGGATGGCTGGACAGTGGAACTTTTTATTCACTTTTTTGAGCTGATAGGGGATGAGCTAACGGAAGTGGTGGAGGAATCAAGGAAAAAAGGTGAGGTTTTTTCTCCTTTTAATTCAACCTTCATTGCTCTCATTCCAAAAAAGGAGGACCCAAAATCTTTTGAGGACTTCAGGCCAATCTCTTTGTGTAATTGCATATACAAAATTATTGCTAAAACCATTGCGGTTCGCCTGAAACCGTTTCTATCCAAATGTATCTCTCCGAAACAATTTGGATTATTAGATGGTAGACAAATTCACGAAGCTATAGGGGTAGCACAGGAAACCATTCACAGCATCAGAAACTCCAAATCAAAAGGGGCCGTGCTAAAAATTGATCTGTCTAAAGCATACGACAGAATCAGTTGGACCTATCTCAGGATGTTGTTGACACACCTGGGTTTCAAGGTGGAATTCATAAGCTGGATCATGGGGTGTATCTCAAATGCAAGTTTTGCAGTTTTAATAAACGGGGCCGCCTCCCAATTCTTCAGAAGTCAAAGGGGTTTGAGACAAGGATGCCCCCTTTCTCCATTGTTTTTTCTTCTGGCTGCTGAGGGTCTTAGCAGGTTGATTTCCAATGCTAAGAGATCAGGTTTGGTTAAAGGTTTGGAAGTTGCTGTAAATTTGTTCATAACTCATCTCCTTTTTGTAGATGATATTTTATTATTTACAAATGGGACTTTAACTGAAATCATAGAGCTTAAAAGTATTCTTGATTTATTCTTGAAAGCAACAGGCCTTCAAATAAACTCTAGGAAGTCCCAGTTAATTTTGGAGGGTTTCACCAGACAGGAAGAGCTATTGATTGTACCTCACTTACCTTTTGAGACTTGTAAGATGGAAAATCCTTTCAAATATCTTGGTTTTTGGTTAAAACCTCAAGCTTATAGGAAGCAGGACTGGAACTGGCTGGTGGCCAAAATTGAACAAAGAATTTCCCATTGGAGCTTCAAGTAGTTATCGCAGGTAGGTAGGCTGACACTTGTGAACTCAGTCCTTCAGGCTATGCCAGTGTTCTAGGCAGCCTTGACATGGATCCCAAAAGGAATCCTCCACAAGATAAAACAACTCTGCAGTAGATTCCTTTGGTCCAGATCAAAGGAGGATTCAGTGCTTCCTTGGGGGGCTTGGGATAAAATTGCAAGGCCAAAAGATTGGGGTGGCTGGGGCATAAAAAAACTTTATGATTTCAGCATCTCCTTAGCAGCAAAATCTAGCTGGCGCTTAATTACTTCTGAGAATCTATGGACCAGAGTAGTAAAGCGGAAATATATAGATCCCTTGCCCCTGGAAGAGTGGATAAGGAACACAAACAAGAAAGGCAGGAATTTCTCTGTGATATGGAAGGCCACTGTGGAGGCATTCAAGGTTATTGAACAAGGTTTGGCTTGGCAGATTGGAAATGGTGAAAATGTTAGAGTAGGAAGAGACCCTTGGGTGGGATGTAATGACTCTTTCGCTCTGTCTCCTGAACTGGTTGCTCACCTTGACTCATTTGGGCTTTATGGGCTTCATCAGATTGCAAATCTGGGTCAGTCCACCATCTGGGGCCAAGCTTGGAAGTCAGTAGAAGAGTTAGGAATCGACCCCAGGTGGGGATTCGAGTGGCGGGGATTTCTTCAGGAGTTAAAGAGATCAAATGTCAGAATTCAAGACAGACCGGACCAACTGGTGTGGGCTCATGCTGAAACTGGTGTCTACTCCCCAAAGATGGGGTACTCATTCCTTATGAAGAAGAAAGGATGGGCTCTACCAGTTTGGTGGGTTAAGTCCCTGCTAAAATTAAAATGCCCCAAGAAAACAAGATTATTCATATGGTGTGTATTAAAAAAGAAAATTCCTACCTGGGACATCCTTCAATCCAGATTCAAACAAGGTCCAGGTAGGTGCCCTCTATGCTTCTCTGACTCTGAATCCATTCATCATCTGTTCATCATCTGCCCTTTTGCAAGGAAAGTCTGGGAAGAAGTGCAAAAGCTATTAGGGAAAATTTTCAGATGGGAGGGGGAGTCTTTTCTGGAAGTTTGGGAATATTGGTGGAACCACTATCCAGAGAGGAACTTAAGAAATCTTCCACCCATCATCTGCTGGGGTATATGGATTGCTAGAAACAGAAGTATCTTTAGAGATCAGCGTACTCTAGCAGAGGTGATTGCTATGCAAAGTTTAGCTATTCTATCTAGCATCCCGGAACCTGAAGAATCTCAGAACTCAGGACTCAAAAAAGAAGAACAAATCAGGGAAGGCATCCCATGGGTGTACTTCGATGGGGCAGCCCAAAACAACTCTGCAGGTGCTGTGATTGTCATCCATATCAGCCCCTCTCACTCCCTCAAAGCCGCTGTGGGTTTAGGACTCGGCACAAACAATTTTGCTGAACTATCCTCCCTAAAACTTCTCTTATGCTGGATAATAAGCAAAAACATCTTCTCGGTTGAGATCTTTGGGGACTCTCTGAATGTAATAAACTGGGTCATTGGAAAATATAGGTGTCAAAACTATATGCTGAGATAGAAATGAAAAGGCAGACAGGCTTTCTAAAGAAGGTGTGCAGCTCGCTGTGGATTCGTGGATGATCACTAAACAAATGGAAGAACAGATCCGTGTGTCGGATCTCCCTCCGCACTCTATTTCTCTATCTTAAAATGCTATGATGTTTACAGGATGTTGGTTTTTTTGTGTCGTTTCTTGTTATATCTCCGTCTGTTTTCTCTGCTTTCTGTTTAAGCAAAACTCGGATGGACTTTATCCCCTGTTTTTTCTGGATAGACATTACTGAAACAATCTTTAAAACAGATCTGTGGGTCATTTTCCTAGTTAAAAAAGGAGGCCCATGTTTTAAATTTTTGATATGGTTTCATCAAACTGTTTTGACAGAGTTGCCTTGAGAAGGCAACGATACAGTGCTGGAAGTAAGCATGAAAGTGCTTATTTTCTTTCTGGTTGAACTTGAAGATACAAGGGGATGAATTTCTCTCTCCTTGAGGACTGAAGACGGCCTCAAAGTACTCAGTGAAAGATGGAATGTTAATTCATGTGCTTATAACTTTTTTATCGTATATTATAAAAAAGTTTGCGTTTTTTTCCTTGAAAAAAAAAAAAAAATAAATTAAAAACTTATGTATGACTAATGATACTATATATGTATTATATATACTACATATAAATATATTATATAAAGCCTGGCAGGACACATCTTCACGTGTCTATATTGGAGCGTACAATGAACTGCATGAGGTCACAAGCAACGCCTTTAAGCAAAGCACCAAATCATCATTTCCTAGACCCCGGCTAGGACAACTTTATTCTAATCTTTATAATTTATTTTAAAAGCGATCTAATATTAAAAGAAAAAAATATAATATAAAAAATTAAAAAATTGACATGATGAAATTTCATGTGGTTTGAATATCTATTTTAAAAAATTAAAAATATAATTGTCCATTATCTACTCATTGAATTCCTGTACGAAGTCTTAAATGAGTTTCATCTTAATTGCCATTGCCTTAAGTGCCCATTGTCTTAAAATAGTTGTCTCAAACTAGTTTTGTCTTAAATATAAAGTTTTGTCTTAAAATATTTTTATCTCATGTTTTTGTCTTAAATATAAAGTTTTGTCTTAAAATATTTTTGTTCAAATGGTTTTTGTCTTAAAATATTTTTGTCTCAAACTACTTTTGTCTTAAATATAATGTTGCCTTAAAATATTTTTGTCTTAATTTGTTGTTTCAAACCATTTTTGTCTTAAATTTTATATTTAAGACAATTCAATTCATATTAAATTTTAATATAAAATAACCAAAATAAAAAGTAACTTTTTAAGATAAAAATGTCTTTAAAATGGCCTTAGTGTAGTAGTGTATTATTATTAATTTTGACAACATAGAATGTAAAATGATATAAATGTTTTGATACGTATAAACATTTATTAATACTTTACTTTATATAAATAGACTAATTTAATTATAAAATTTTAGATGGGTGACCACATGCATTCAAGGCTTGTAGATCTCCCCTCTTTTAAATGGTAGACTTGTTGGCTTTTTTGAAGTGTCTCAAGTATTAAGACAAGGATTTCTTTTATGCTCATTCTTGTACATAATCATCATTGAGTCTTTGAGCAAATAGATGGAGTCTGCAAGATAGATAAATTCGCTTCCCAGTATCAAATTTGTAGAAGGGGTTAAAATTATCAACCATGCCCAATTTGTTGAGGATACTATCTTTTTGGGAGACGCCTCTACCATTATTGTCTCACATTTAAAGTGATTTTGGAAAATTTTGTTAGTTTTTTAGGAGGTTTAGTAAATGAGCTCAAGAACCAAATGTACTATTTCCATATAAGAAAGACACTTCATGGAAGAATTTGAATAATTTTAGGTGTATCTCAGAGAGATCTGTGGAAAGTTTCCAATATTTGGGCATGCCATTTTGTTTGAAGCCCTTCCCCATCCCTCTTGGGCCCATGCTTTAGACAAATTCAAAAAAATGTTTGAGAAATTGGGGGAACAATGCCTCAACCCAACTGTGTGTTTGGTGTTGATAAATATTTTTTATCAGACCTCCCGTTATATCATTTTTTAGCAATTCTAGCCCCCATGTGAGTGAAACAACAAATGGCTCAAATTATCAAGAAATTTATTGAGGAGGGTGGCATATGAATAGAAAAAAATCCACCTTAACAATTGGAGGAATGTCAAACTTCCCAAAGTTATGGGGTGTTTGGGAATCAAATACCTATAATTATGAATGTGGCATTAGGAGAAAATATGGTGTGGCTATCAGTGGTTGGCTCAAATTATTAGTGGAAATAGGTCCTCTAGAAGAAATATTTGAGGGAATAAGGGAATCAAGTATTGCTCGCATCCATCAATAAGAGGAGGACCATACATTTGGAAAAAATATTAATCTATGGAAGGAAGGGATTTTTGGCACTCCACCATTGGGTCGTTATGATTCACTGATGCCACTGTGTGAGTGGCTAAACAATAAAGGGAAACCACCACTCTATGATTCTCTTTGCGCTCCCAAGTTGGTTAATGGACGAGATGGAATGTGGGAGAAGTCTCTCTTCCCTTCCGTGGCACATGTAGACTTGTGGAAGCTTTGTTAGCAGGAAACACTCCAATTTATCCACAATAGGAGATGCAAGAGGCCGTGGAGAGGAAAAATATTTGTCTCAAAAAGGTTATGAATCCCTTTTCCTCTCTGTAGCTTGTCCCACGAGCAAGAAGTTGTGGATCAAAATCTGGTGTCTTGAATCTTTTCCCAAGATTAATATCTTTAGCTGGGCTCTTGTGTATAATATGATCCTCACTACAAGAAAATTTATTAAAAAGAGGAATTTTGAGGCCTTCATGTCGTGTTCAGTGCAAATAGGAATAAGAGAACATATACCATATTTTTCGCCACTACCCTTACACTAGCTTAGTATGGGAAATTATTCTCTCCAATATTTGGTCAAGAGTTACATGGCCCTCTTAGATTCAGGAGATACTGTTGGGTGATCTCAAAGGATCCTATCAAGGAGAATTTAAAGGAAAAAAATATATTCAAGAGAGTGTGGGGATATCTTCCAAAGAATGTATGCTAGAAGATATGGCTTGCCAAGAAGAATGTGATTTTCCAAGAGGAGCAGGGTTATATCTTGCGAACAATTGAGGGAATTATTTTTTTGGTTGAAGCTTTCAATGCAAAGAAAAATAGAGTTCAAGAAAGTGATGATCTTTATGAAATAGAACAAATTTGGATTATGGATCTTGACATAAATAAAGGTAAACCAAAGAACTCTCTGCTAAAGGAAAAATGGAAATTGAGATTGGCCAAGGAGGAATTTCCCAAGTGTATCTTAGCTCAAGCATAATTCATTTTGTTTTTTGATGGACTATTCAAAAGAAACCTAGGGGAAGTAGGAGTGGGGGGAGTGATTTATTACTTTGTGAGTAGAGTTAAATACATATTTGTTTGGGGCTTATGCACAACCACAGATAATATGGCAAAGGCATATGAAATGTATCAAGCTATGGTTCAATTGAGAAAATTGGGAGCTCAAGAAGTGTTGATTATTGGGAATTCTATAACTCTAATCTGTTATTTATTTCTTGGATCTCTTCCTCAAGACTTGAAGTTGAGTAATATATTTCAAAGAATAGAAATACTCTACAACCAAATGCTAGTTAATAAATGTTTCATGTTTTAAGGGACCAAAACAAGGTGGTAGATCAAATGGAAAATATGGGCACCACCTTGAATAAATAGGATCTACAGTGGCAAGGAGTAAGGGGGTATTCCCCCTTTCCTTAGGAATGTTTTGTGAATTTAGATTTTCCTTAGAAGTCTTGTGGAGGGCCTATTCATGGTATAGCT
>APFE030799950.1:0-19225 GCA_000404065.3 Pinus taeda
AGCCACACCTTCCAGCATACATACTTCGGGGCTGCAACCCACACCTTGGACCAGAGGGACTTGGCAACAATGCGATGGGGATATCTAGCATTCCAGGTCAAGAACATTTCTGAGATTGAACAGTTCGCTGGAGAACTAACATTCAGACCAGCTAAGAAACATGTCCAGGTCTTCTGAGGAAACTCGCATTCGAGGAATATATGAGCTGAGGTTTCCTGAGCTTTTTTACAAAGCACACATCGATGTGGGCCAGCGATGTTCCGTTTGCAAAGGTTCTCGCCAGTGAGAATTTTGTTATGAAACAAGGTCCAGAAGAAGAAGTTAATCTTCGGGATACTGAAGCACTCCCATATCTGCTTCCACACTCCTTCCGGGTGGACTGAATCTTTATTGCCTTGCATATGTAAATACCCTTGTTTTGCTGAGTATACCCCTGTTTGACCCCAACCCCAAGAATCCTCCTCCTCCATATGGACAGGGGCGAAGTCTGCAATTTCATCTTTGAGTAAGTTTAGCTGCTCGATAAATTGCTCAGGAATGTTAGGCAATTTCCAGCACTTCCACTTGCCATCTTCGTCCCATTCCACTATGTCCTCGATTTTTCTGATCCTTCTTGCTCTTAACCATGCTCTTATTCCTGCAATTTCATTTTTTTCTGAGAGGAGGGGATGACCCATGATTCGGTCTTTCCACAACCAAATCGTTTTTCCATTGCCGGGAACTTTGTACAAATGCGATCTAAAGAAATCTAGCCCTCTACAACAGAGTCTCCACGCCAAAGTACCTTTAGGAGAAGAGGTTGGGTTGAAGGTGGCGATCGGACTATTCCTTAGATATTTGTGGATAAAAATCTGACTAGTTGGATGCAAAGGTTCAGAGGTTATCTGCCACAGGATCTTACAGCCCATCGCTAAATTGGCTTGGAGAGGGTCTCTGATTTGTAGGCCGCCCTCCTTGATAGGACGCTTCACCAAATCCCAATTGACAAGGTGAAAACGATTGTTGTTTCCCTTTCCTCCGCTCCACAGGAAATTCCGGATAAGGCAAGATATTTGGTCTGCTATTTGTCTTGGAGCCAGAAGCAAAGACGCTTGGAAGGTGGGCAGCGCGGAAAGGACCGACCTGATAAGGGTGAGCTTTCCTCCTGAGGAGAGCCAGACTCCGCCCCATGCAGCTATCTTCTTGTTAAACTTGGAGATTACCTCCTCCCATAGATTGTTCCGATTGGATCCCATCGTCACCGGGAGACCCAAGTATTTAATTTTATCCCATTCAGCATATCCTTTGAAGCCCAGTTCGCTGGCAATCCTGTCGATGGTTTGTTGATCAGCATTCCAAGCATAGACTGCGCTCTTCCTTTCACTGATAAGGGCACCAGTGACATTGCAGAATTTTTGGAGGGTTGACTTGAAAGCTTTTGCCATTCTCAGGGATGCACCACCAAGTAAGAGAGCATCATCAGCAAACAGTGCATGGTTCACTGAAGGGGTCTCTTGCACAATTCTAATTCCAGGGATAAACCCACGATGTTGCTCCTGAGATAATTTCCTGCTTAATGAATCCGCCAACAGAATGTATAGAAAGGGGGACAAGGGGCAGCCTTGCCTCAAACCCCTGGAGGCAGAGAAAAATTCTGTTGGTCTCCCATTCACCAATGGAGCAATCCAAACATTGTCTGTACATGCTTTGATGATATTTATAAAATCTTGGCAAAACCCGAAGGCTTCAAGGACCCTGAACAAAAAGGATCGATTAACACGATCAAAAGCATTACTCATATCTAATTTAACTATCATACCTTGTTCTTTCCGAGCATAGCTGGAATGGAGGGCCTCTTGGATTTGAATGACGTTGTCGAAGATTTGTCTGCCTTTTACAAATCCTCCTTGTGCTGGGGAAATAAGATTTTGAAGGAGAGGCTTAATCCTATTAGCCAGCAATTTCGCCACGATCTTGTATGATGAGTTGCACAGGGAGATCGGCCTATACCTGTCAAACGATGTTGGATTAGTTTCCTTGGGAATTAGAACTAGAAATGTAGATTTTGTGCCTCCTCCCATTTTTGCCTTTTTCAATACTCCTCTTATCATTCTGAAGAGGTCAAATTTGATTGTTTCCCAACAGATCCTGTAAAAATGAATTGAGAACCCATCAGGGCCTAGGGCTTTGTCGGGGTCCGTCAACCAAACAATGTTGGTGATCTCTTCTTCCGTTGCTGGACGCGTCAATGAGGCATTAGCTTCCTCACTAACTAGACTGGGAATGACCGATAGAAAATCCAATTCGTCCTCCTCCTCACCATTTCTCTCTGCGCTGAGGAGTTTTCTGAAGTGATTTGTCGCTGCCTCTTGGATTTGAGCGAAGCCTTTGAAGACCTGACCGCTGGAGCTGGTGATTTCGGCAATGTGGTTACGCGAGAGGCGGGCCCTGCATTGTTTATGGAAGTATGAGGTGTTTCTATCCCCCGAATTCAGCCACAGACTTCGGGACTTTAATCGCCAGTACTCCTCTTCCTTCCTGAAGGAGCAATACACATTCTTTTGAGCCGATTTTTCTTGGGCGAGCTCTGATGCCGAAGGGAACGTGTTTTCCATTTCAAATTGAATGCCTTCCAGTTGAGAGATCGCCTCCTTCCGCTGCCTGTTGGGGGGTTGTATGGATTTCTTTATCCATAGTTTGAGAGCTGATTTAACCTTCTTCAATTTCTGTTCCCACACATAGCTTGGGGAGCCATTGACGTCCATTTGCCATGCTGATTGAACTGTGTCCATGAACCCGTCCTTGCCTGCCCAGAGTGGGCTGAAGCGGAATGGCAGGGGGCCTAAATCTTCTTCTTCCTTTAGGCAAAATAGAATTGGTTTGTGATCCGAGGTGAGTTTTGGAAGGATTTTCGAGAAAGCAATTCTTTTGTCCATCATTAGTGAGCTGTTGATGAGGAACCTGTCCAGTCTGGCTGCGATATGGTTATCTCCAGTTCTGTTATTTGTCCAGGTGAACTTACCTCTGACTGGTTTGAGATCCACCAAGTCCCAACGCTGGATCAAACTGCCCACTATTCTGCTGAAGGGATCTTTGGACTGAATCCCTCCTTTCTTTTCTTTTAAATCTAAAATTATGTTCAGGTCCCCCCCTAAGATCAGATTTGAAGGACTGTTTAGCTCTAAAAACTCTGTAAGCGATCTCCAGCATTCTTTCTTCTCTTCATAATGAACTGGGACATATAAATTAAACAGGGCGAGGGAGAGGTTACTTACAGTGTGACGCAACTCTGTAAAATTCCAATGTTGAGTTACTAGACTTCGTTCTAAGGAGAAGCTTTTAGTCCAAAAAGTGCCTAGACCTCCAGCAGTTCCCCTTGCACTAACGGCCTTTCCTGAGTCAAATTTCCATTTGTTGATACTGGTGTTTAGAAGGGCTTCCCCTTCTACTTTGGTCTCTTGGAGCATAAGGATGTCCGCGGTCTCTATCTTCAGTAAGTCTTTGATTGCTTCTGCCTTATTAGGATTACCCAGACCCCTGCAGTTCCAAGAGATCATCTGCATCATTTACCACTAGAAGGGGTGGGTCCTCCTCCTTTGGAGGTCCTTGGCCTGACAGTTCTCCCTAGGGTCATTTCTATTGTTGCTTGACTGCCAAGAGTTTTTTGTTTTTCTGACTCCTCTTCTCTGGTTTCTTTGTTTGTTCTTCGTCCAGCCCTTTTTGTTGCTTTTTCATGGGATTCGTCATCTGAAGACCCAATATTCTCTATTGGGTTTTTCTTCTTTTTTATTATCTCTGCATATGATGGTGAAGATATTTTGCTTGTGAAGGTGCTTTGAGTATTACCTGGATCTATAGCTTCCATAGTGGCAGGCTGTAGGGGTTCTTCTTCCTCTGCTTCCGGGGGATCTGGGGGAGGCGCTAAGGTTTCAAAAGGGTTTTTATCTCCCTCATTGGCCTTTGGTTCGCTGCTTCCAGCGTTGTGATTACTTGTGCTTCCGTTGTCGACTTTGCTCTCAGGCCCTTTAGTCTTGCTTTTGTTGCTCTGCCTATTTGCTGATGTCTTCTTTGCCTGTTTCCATTGGTCTTCTTTTCCCTTTTCTACTGTCTCCTCGCTTCTTTTTTTGCAATATCTGGCAAAATGCCCATGCTCATGGCAAAAGCGGCATTTAAAGGGCAACTGTTCGTAATCGAGTTCTTGGATATGAGACCAGTTTGCCACTATTAGCTGGATCGCTTCAGGTAATCCGATTTCCAAGTCGACCTCCACACAGATCCGGGCGCAGGAGTACTGATCCTTCCTTGGGGCTTGATCGATGTATTTTCCCAGAGCGTTTCCAATTGATCGTAAGGAGCCTTGGTTCCAGCAGTGCAAAGGGAGATGCGGAAGACGAACCCAGACCGGGACCGCCCTAGGCACATCTTGCGCTGGATCGAAATCAGTAGACCATTTGTTCAAATAAAGACCTTGAGGCCCCATGAAGTATGGCCCGTTTCTGAAGATCAGGCCTCTATCTTCTGATTTGTCGAACAGAAAGACGAAGAACCCTTTGCCCACAAAATAAATCTTGATTCCTTCGCTGACCAGAGGGAGCCAGTTCCTTTTGACCCATTCTTCAACAGCTCTCGGGGACGGCCACAGCCCGGTGAACTGGTCGATCAAACCATTCTCGGCGAGATTCAAAGCTGATCTACATATTTCTTCTTCCGGGAGAGCAACCTTAGGAATACTGTCCAATTTCTTCACGAATTTCTGCTGCTGCCCAGAAACGGGACGCTTGCCTGAAGCATCAACAAGGGCCTTAAAGGCCGCGACTTCAGGAGGGAGAGGAGGAGGGGCCTCAGGGCCACCTCCAGACGCCATGAGGGAGGAAGCACGGGCGCGGGCAGGCTAGGGTTGCGCAGCAGGCGCAGAGCGGGAGCCGGCAGGGTGTGATCAACATAATTTTTAATTGATGGTCCAAAACCACTTAGAACCAATACCTGGGTCCAAATACCTGGGTTCAACACTTCAAACGAGATACCATGGTCCAAAACCATAGGTCCAAATACCAAGGACCAAAAACCAAGTTTTTCAAACTGTACACGCTTTTCTGTGCATGAAAGTGCGTGTATATGCATACGCGCCTTTTGGTCTATGAATCCGCATGTATATGCGGCTTGGTCAATGGGAACCTGCGTATACCTCCTTTTCCTTTATTCTGAGAGCCTTTGAGCCTGAACTGTCATCATAGTGATTTGCCGTTAAGGACAATACCTATGCCATAGTGCCAATCCTGTGTCATAATTCCAACAATCTCCCCCATTAGACTTGATGGCAAACCCAAGTCTCTCAAAGTCATTCTCCCCCTTTGTCATCAAGGGCAAAGGGTTATGCTCCCCCTGAGTACATGCTGAAATATCTACTCTGCTGTGCTGTCCATGCTCCCCCTGACTATAGGTAAAGTCTGCAAAAATATGTTCTAAAAGAGCATGACTCTATACATCATAAATGACCTTCCTATCACCAAAGACTCATACATACATCCATCTTCCAACCAAGTGGGGAAATACCAAAATTGGTTCATCCACCCAACCACGTGGGGATATACCAAAAATTTATACATGATACAACAAGAATATTACATCATCTATCCCAGTGATAGTGGGAAACAAAATAGGTCATTACATGACCTTGATAATAAAAGAAATACATGACATAGAGACCAAATATCTAAGACAAGACTATGGTAGTCATCAGCAACTATCATCAGCAACATCTGTCAATCACCATCCAAACCATCAACCATGATCTCCCTCTGCACCTGTTCCACTTGAATCAAAAGCAACTGTGAAGTTGTACCAAGATCTTCTAAGATAACGCCAACAATGCATTATTAGAAGTATATGCTCCCCCTGAACCTGTGCCATATGGTCTCTGTCAGAGCCATATCAGACTCTTTTCATCTTGAGTCTAGCCCACAGTTTTTCTTCAAACCAACATATACACAACTGTATCCACAGAAACAGGCGTATGTACGTGGATGCTCTTCATGAAACTCGCGTACAACAACTTTTCTCTAAAACAAATAAGTGTCAACAGCAAGATGATGCATCAACTACTTCTAGCTTCTGTTTGAGGTATTCAAATGTCTACCTGGGCAGTGGTTTGGTGAATATATCAGCAACCTGTTCCTTGGAGGGAACATACTCCAATTTGACCTTTTGTTCAAGTACCTGTTCCTAGAGAAAATGATATTTGATAGGTATGTTCTTGGTCTTTGAATGCATGACTAGATTCTTTGAAATACTGATTGCACTTGTATTATCACATAAAATGGAGATAGGTGGAGTACAAGTGATTTGAATGTCTTGCAATGTTTGCACCATCCAAAGGAGTTGTGTGCAGCAAGATGTAACAACCACATATTCTGCTTCAGCTATAGATAATGCAATTGAACTTTGTTTCTTGCTAAGCCAAGACACTAATCTAGAACCCATAAAGGATGCACCACCACTAGTGATTTTTCTGTCATCCATGCTTCCCGCATAATCTGCATCTGTATATGAATTAAGTGTGAGATATGTATCTCTAGGATACCATAAGCCATAATTTTGAGTTCCTTGAAGATATTTGATCCTTTTAACTGCCTGAAGGTGTGCTTCCTTTGGATTTGCCTGAAATCTTCCAACTATTCCTACTGCATGCATGATGTCTGGTCAGGTACCTGTCAGATAGAGCAGACTACCAATCATGGATCTATAGGTTGGTTGATGTACTGCTATTGATTCATCATTTGTGCTGAGGCTACATCTTGTTACCATAGGGGTGCATACTGGTTTCGAATCTTCCATGCCATATTTCTTCAAGATCTACTTGAGGTACTTGGTTTGTGATAGAAAGATACCGTCTTTGTTTTGTTGGACTTGTAAACCAAGAAAATATGTGAGCTCACCAAGTAGGGACATTTCAAATTCTTTCTACATCACCAAAGCAAAGTTTTGACTCATGGCCTCTTCATTGCTACCAAAGATGATATCATCAACATACACAACAAGTATTAGCAATTTATCATTGTCAATATTTATATATAGATTGCTATCTGCTAATCCTTTTGAAAAACCTTGTTGATGGAGGTATTTGTCTAGATTATAATACCAAGCCCTTGGAGCCTATTTAATACCATAGAGAGCCTTTCCGAGTCTGCATACAAGTTTTGGATTATTTCCAAGGATGAATCCATTTGGTTGCTCAATATACACTTCTTCTTCTAAGTCTCCATTTAGAAAGGCATATTTCACATCCATTTGATATACTTTGAACTTCTGAAAGCTAGAAAGAGCAAAGAACATTCTTATGGCTTCAAGTCTAGCAATCGGTGAAAAAGTTTCTTCAAAGTCTATACCTTCTTGTTGAGCATACCCTGTATAAACAAGTCTAGCCTTGTTTCTAATAACATCTCCATTTTCATTCAGCTTGTTTTTGAATATCCATTTTGTCCCTATGACATTCTTATCATTAGGTCTAGGAACCAATTCCCAAGTGTTATTCTTTTCAATCTGCTCAAGTTCCTCATTCATGACCTTGACCCAGCATTCATCTTTGCATGCTTCACTTATATTTCGTGGTTTGACAGAGGAGAGCAATGCTAGATAGCTTGAAGCTTATGTAATAGTTCTTCTTGTTTGTACACCTGCCTCTTTTTGCCCCAAAATTTGAGTCTCTGGATGGTTCGTTTGGACATACCTGGATGGAGTCTTTTCTTCTACCCTTATCTATTCTTGTAGTTCCTCATAAGTTTCTTCTTCAACATTAGTCTGATTTGATGTTGAAGGATAGTCCTCATCATCTTCAAAATCTTTGGTTTTTATCTGCTTTGGATTGTTGCCTGCTTCATCAACCACCACATTAAAAATTTCAACAGTTTTTCCAAGTCTTTTATTATAACACTTATATCCTTTACTTCGGAAAGAGTAACCAAGGAGAATGCCTTCATCTACTCTAGGTTCAAAATTGCCAAGTTTTTCATCAGTCCTTTTGATGTAACATTTGCTTCAAAAAACTTTGAAGTATTTTACAGTAGGAGTCTTACCATACCAAAGTTCATGAGGAGTTTCAGTGCTATCTACCCGGACATTTGTTTTGTTGAGAATAGTAACGGCAACAAATGCAGCTTCGCCCCAGAAGGTTGCAGGAGTTCCATACTCATCAAGCATAACACGAGCCATTTTTTGAACCGTTCTATTCATCCTTTCCACCAGTGCATTTTGCTGAGGAGTCCTTACAGTAGATAATTCTCTTCTTATTCCATGTTATTCACAAAATTCGAAAAATTCATCAGAGGTAAATTCCCCTCCTCGATCAGACTTGAGGCATTTGATTTTGCGATCTGATTCATTTTCAACCAAGGCTTTGAAAGCTTTGAAATTTTTGAAAGCTCCGTCTTTATGCTTCAGAAGTCCTATCCAACACATCCTGGAAAAGTCGTCAATGAACAATATAAAGTATTCTTCTCCACGAGGTGAATTTTTCCTTGATGGACCACATAAATCAGTATGGAAAAGTTCAAGTGGCTTACTAGCTGATCCTTCCTTCTCAGGGAAATGTGTTCTGGTTTGCTTACCAAACTAACCTGATTTGCATATTGTATTGTCTAGAATTCTAATGTCAGTGAGATCGCGAACAACCTAATATTTGCATGCTTTCCTTATCTGAGGGAAGATTAGATTCCCCAATCTTCTGTGCCATAGTCAATGTTCATAATTTTTTCTTAGATAACATTGTTGTTGTCCTCCCTTGAGTATGTATAAATTTTTGGAGTTCTTATGCCTTTGATCACTGTTTCTCCTGTATCAAGCTCACGAAAAATACATCCATTTGATTGAAATACTACCTCATTTCCTTGATCACACATTTGACTAACACTTAATAGATTATGCTTTAAACCATCAACATACAGAACATTTCCATCTTTGGCCTTTTCTTTTAAAAGAACAGAGCCTTTACCTTTGATGAATGTAGGGGTGTCATTTCCAAATGAGACCTTCCTTTCCTTTTCTAAGGCACTATATGATTGAAGTTTTTCTTTATCACCTGTCATATGTTTCGAGCATCCACTCTCGATGCACCACTGATTTTCCTGTCCTTTTGCATCTAAGGCTATACCACATCTTTCTGTTTGCAGTTCTTTCTTTCTCCATGTTTTGGGACCCAATGAAGCTTGCTCCTTCTGAGAAGTTTGCTGAAACTTACTCCTGCATTCAAAATCTTCATGACCGAAGTTGTTACAAATAGAGCATTCTATTTCATTTTCAAGAGAAAAAAAGTTATTATAGGTCCTCTTCATGATCCCAATAACACTCCTTTGATTTTGTGCTTCTTTATTCATGATGGTCTTGTAGGCAACACATTGAGCAACTTTGTGTCCAAAGTTATGACATGAGAAACATTGGCCATTAAAGAAATTCCTGGGATTATCAAATCTACTGACCAAGTGATTGTAGTTTATATTGACATTCATTCTTGAAGCAAATTGGGAATTATTTACTTGTGATTGGTTGTAGCGTCTGTTCATCCTTGAAGTAGACTGACCCCAATTTACCTAGTGATCCGCTTTATGCCTTTGCTGATGATTGTCAACCTGTTCACTTCTCCTTGCTGCATCAAGATAACTTTTGGAGGTGGATGGCTTCTGTGCTTGAGATGCTTCTTCAGTCTATCCAAGACTTGTCTTTATTATAGGAGAATGCTGCACTTTGATAATCTCATCTAAAGTTTCAGATCCTTTAGCAAATCTAAGATTAAGAGCTTTTGTTTTCTCAATATCTTTTTAAGTCCCACAATTTCACATTCTAACTTTTCATTATGTTTTTTCCCTTTCAGCAAGTTGGAATGTCAGAGTATCTATAATCATACTTTTTTTATTCTAAACAGATTTTAGTTTGAGAAATTTCTTCATAGAGATCATCTTCATCTATAGCATCCAAGAAATCATCATCTTCCAGAAGCCATCAAAGGTCTATAATCTATTACCATGTTCATCTTCATCACTATTTGAAATTCCATCGCTGTCTTCTGTGTATATAGCTTTCTTACTTACGCTCTGTTTTCTATTCCATTTAACCAGTTCCTAACCTTTATCAAGCTTATCTTTTATGAGGACCATTTGGCTGCATAGTGATCGACTCTTCCATAAGCAAGGAATTTGAAAGGTAACTTACCTCTGAATTTTCGAGAACCCCGTTTGAAGGTTCTTGACAAAATTTGATTCTTCCTCTCCTTCTGACGTATGCCCCGACTCATTGTATTCTCCTTTTCCTGAAGCTTGAATGCAACTTCTCTCAGTCTAATGGACCCCTTTTCTCATTTCGGAAAGCAGTTAGGATTCCGTGCAGCTGTGACTAGTAATACTTTGAAAATTATACTTTTCTTCTGTGGCATAAACTTTTGATTCAAACTTAGAAGACAAGGATCTTAGAACCTTTTCAACTAAAGTAACTTCTTTTATCTCTTCACCCAAGTTTTTCATGCGATTAACAATCTCATCTATGCGTAGGAAATAATTAGCTACACTTTCATCATTGTGCATTTTTAGAGTTTCATATTGAATTCTGAGAGATTATAGTTTTTCATGTTTTACCTGATCATCTCCTTCATAGCTTAGAATGATCTTGTCCCATATTTCTTTAACGGTTTTGAGCTGCATAACCTTGACGAATTCTGACTGTGATAGACTCTCCAATAGAGTATTGACAGCCTTTGCATTTGTTTCACACTGCTTTTTCCCTGCCGTATCTATAGGAGTTGCTGTTGGAAATGTGTATCCTCCTTCCACAGTATTCCAAACTTCTGTTCCAATAGATTGAAGATAGGCTACGGTTCTTACCTTCCAATAGACAAAGTTACTCCCATCAAAAATTGGTGGCCTGATGGATGCCTCTTTTTTGTAGTTGCTCATGATGATAGATCTTCCTTCAAGCGATCAAGCTTCTTCTGAAGGACCTACTATGAATCATACCAATTGTTGGAAATAATATTGAGAGGGCGGGGGGGTGGGGGGGGAAGGGTGAATCAGTATTAGAAATTTAACAATTTTTCATTTCCATAAACATATTGATATACGCTACTTCTGTTAATTCAACTTGTGTATATACACAACTGTGTTTAGAGAAAACCACATATATCTTATAGACTTATAATTTAGTTAGCTAATTTTAATCTGTGTATCAAAACCATAAAACAGTAATCAAGTGTAGTAAACAGTACAGGCAATCACACACATGAACACCATATATAAGGGGGAAACCCAATGTGGGTGAAAAACCACCTGCTGCAATTTGTCTCTATCTTCTTTTAATTAGAAACTTCTTTTTACAATATTTCTGTACTCGTGCAGCCTTATACCAATATGCAGGCTTCTACCTGCAAAAGGCTACAACCTTCTCTCGTTCTCTAGCTTCTCCTGGAAGGGAGCTATAACCCCCTTAGCTCTTGTACTAACTGATGTACTAGTACGTAGGTGCTGACCTACAGAAGGCTACAACCTTCTCTTTTCTTTTAGGGACCACGTTTCATAAATTTTCAGACTGGATCCATCAATAACATCAATCAAACATCAATTATCTGCATCAACCAATCTCCTTTGCACCAACCAAAAGTGAATCAAACAATCACTTCTCTGAACGCTGTAACTAGAAAACAGTAACAGTAACCAGAAACCAATCCTGAACCCAGAACACTGCAACAATAAACAAAAGTAGCTAAAACATATTTTATGAGACGTACACTACTTCAATATGTAGAAACTGCATGCATACGCTATTATATTAAGGCAAACCTGCGTATACGCCATTTTGAATTATCGAACCAACGTGTATACGTGCCTTTGCTATGCTGAACATGCATACAGATCTATAAAAGATAATTTACCTTTTTCAACTATTCTGACATCAATTATACCCAGATCATCAGATTTATAGATCAAGTCATGCGCCAAATATAACATATCAAAATCACACAAAGATACTTCTCTTCAAGCCTTAAGATCTTGACCCATCAATAGAACTTATCCTTCTTCTACTGCTTAGGTTCCTTTTTGATTCAGATCTAGCTAAGTACCATAACCCAATGAACAATATTCTAGATCTTGTTCTTCATAAGATATTCAATCCTTGAGTACCTTTGCCTAATGATCTCCTTCCCCTTTTATAGTCTTAGGTGTTACTCAATACCATGGTCCAAAACCACTTAGAACTAATACCTAGGTCCAAATAGCTGGGTTCAACACTCTGAACAAGATACCACGGTCCAAAATCATAGGTCCAAATACCAAGGACCAAAAACCAAGTTTTCCAAACTGTATGCGCTTTTATGTGCATGAAAGTGCGTGTATACGCATACGCGCCTTTTGGTCTGTGAATCCGCATGTATACACGGCTTGGTCAATGGGAACATGCGTATACCTCCTTTTCCTTTATTCTGAGAGCCTTTGAGCCTGAACTATTTTCCGAGTGATTTGTGGAGTGAGTTGCCATCAAGGACAATAACTGTGCCATAGTGCCAATCCTGTGTCATAATGCCAACAGACTATAATAAATTGTGATAATAAAAGTTGTGTAAATCTTTCTGAGAACCCGGTGTTCCATGAAAGATCAAAGCACATCAGAATCAAATATCAGTACATCTGAAATATTGTCTAGAGAGGAGCTGGGAGGCTCGAATATGTTCCTACTAATGAGCAAGTTGCTGATGAGTTGACAAAGCCATTATCCTAGATAAAGTTTAGTTATTTTAGAGAACAACTTGGAGTTGTTGAGAACCCCTCTCTGAGAGGGAGGGAGCACTTATTACATAACATCATATTATGGACAATTACCTATTTGTTGTGTGCTGTGGGACCTTGTGGTTAAGGAGATGTATTATTTATTCCTCCTATAGGCTATGTTCTGTGAGACCTTGTGGTTTGGGAGATTTATTATTGATTCATCTTGTAGGTTGTTTTTTGTGAGACTTTTTGGTTTGGGAGATGTATTGTTGATTCCTCCTGTAGGATGTGTGCTGTGAGACCTTGTGGTTCAAGAGATGTATTGATGATTCCTCCTGCAGGATTTGTGCTATGAGACCTTGATTTGATGGTTCCTCGCTTAGGATGTGTGCTATGAGACCTTATGGTCGGGGAGATGCTTTGAGATTGATGCTATGAATCTTGCCTTATCACGAAATTGA
Organism: Pinus taeda; assembly: GCA_000404065.3. Taxonomy (NCBI): domain Eukaryota; kingdom Viridiplantae; phylum Streptophyta; class Pinopsida; order Pinales; family Pinaceae; genus Pinus; species Pinus taeda. Next base: position 13,184 of record APFE030799950.1, read on the forward strand.
GAGAGAGAGAGAGAGAGAGAGAGAGAGTTGGATTGTGATCTCTTCCTTAGGCTGTGGGCTGTGAGACATATGAATTGGTTGGGAATATTAATCTTGAGAGAGAATGAAAAACTACCTCCCTAACTAAGAGGGAGTGTTGAAAATTTGGATAGCAACAGTTGGTATTTTTCATCAAAATCATGAAGGAAAATTTATATTGTCAACCTACAAGTTGAATTCACAAGTTCTCCAAGTCGGCCCCATTAGGGCTAATTATACCACGCCAATATCATAAAATTGGGCACCATTGACACTCATTTGGATCATCAATCACAACAAGTTCAATATGGAACTTTCAAAAAGAATCACCACATGTGCGAAGGGCAACAAGAACTCTTTTAATCTATGTTGACTTATATTTTGGAGGTATGTTGACTATATTGACTTGGACATCTTTGGTACTTGTTTGACTTCTGTTCAGATCATCTTGTAAGGCCGAATATATTTGAAGTTTGTTGACTTCAGTTGACTGTAATTTTTTCTCTTGTGATTGGGACGTTGACCAACATTGGCTGCATTTAAAGACAACTAATTTCACTGAGACTTATTGACTACTACGTTGACTTTTGATTGGTTAATTTAGGACCGAATTTCATCCTCTCATCTTAATCACCTCAGGGATGAATTTTGGCCTCATTGTGTAGAATCTTATGATTGACCAGGTGTTGAATTTTCTATCTTCTGTTGACGAGACTTTTTGATTAGGACTCTATAGAGGTCAGATTTGGACTTATTGGAATATTCTTGGTGTACTTTTTAAGGATATAATCTCTCTCTCATAAGATTTTGGTTGGGCTTCCCCCTGTGGGTTTTTCCCTAGCTGTGAGCCTAATTCTTGGTGTCTCTTGTCTAGTGTTCATTGTTTATTGTAATCTCTATTTACCGCTCTAATTGAAGAATTGAATGGTTGATTTTTTTCATGTATAGCTACTTGATGATTGAAGTATAAAGAAAGAATTGATTTCATCATTAGAATTTCAACATCCATATGGGCCAAGACTTTTTTCTTTCTAAAATCTAGAAAGAACAACCTTTAATTCCTCTTTTGATACCTCCTATGTCAATGCCCTATTTTTCTCATCTTCCACAAAATTGGGAAATAATTGGGAAACCCTGATTACTTTGACAATACTAGTACTTTCAGGTTCTTTGAATATCTTCTAAACATGTGCTTGACTAAGAGAAGCAAGGCCCTCAAAATTTGAGACCTCATATCCCTCCTCATCCTTAATATTCCATATTTTATTACACATATTCTTTCCCTTAGCATATGCTTGGAAGAATTTTGTGTTTTCATCCCCTCCTTCAAGCCATATGGCTCTGCTTTTCAACCTTCATGTAGCTTCTTGAGCCTTTAGGATGGCCTTCCTATGAGACTCCAATCAGACCAATGTATCTCTAGATTCAACATTTAGAAAAACCCCATCCCTAGAATCAGCAACAACAAGAATCTCCCTCTTGATATCAATAGTCTCCTGCTCCTCTCTTCTTCGTTTCTTCCTATCCCAATCCACAACTAAATTGTTTACCCATTTGAGGTTTTCATCAAAATGTTGGGCAACTAAAATTTCATTGTTTGGGTTATAAGAGGACCAACCTTCCTTGAACACGTTTAAAAACTCTTCATCTTTAATCTAGGAGGAATTTAGTTTAAATGGGCTTACAGGCTTATGACCATGATTTTTTAATCTCCAACAATATGGGCCTGTGGTTAGACTCACACTTAGACCCAATTCACTGACAAATATTATTAAATCACTCCACCATCGCTTCCACCACTAAAAGTACATCAATCCTTTTAGCTATTTGATCCTCCCCAACACGATGTTTCTCCATGAAGGTTTTAGCTTTGTAGGCTCTATATCTAGCAAATTTTTACCCATAAGCTTGTTGGAAAATAAATCAGAGAGGTTATCCACTGGCTCTCAATGCTCCCCAGGACTCAATAACACCCATGAAGAAGTTTAAAATCCCCTCCAATGATCATATTTTTAGCTTCCAACACCTTAATATTGAAAAAGTGATTCTCGAAGATGACTCGGCCTTCACAAGGCCCATAGAGATTAATACATATGAGAGATACCCCCAACTTCGAAGAGAAAATTTCAAGCTCCAACCCAAATTTAATACTCCATAAATTTAGAACATAAACATTGCGGTTATCCCAACCAACAATGAGACACCCAGTATGACCACATAAATATGTAGGAATAACAACCATCCTCCTAACATCGATTCCAAAGACGTAGAGATCATCTCCTCAACCCCTAGTCTTTCCTGGAGGAAAATAACATTTAGACCGTCTTAACCAACCTCTTCAACACAATTTTTTTAGAGGAACTTGCCAAACCTCTACAATTGAATGATAAGAATTTCATTAGGATACCATGCCCTGGTTGTCCAATGCTTTAAGTGCCTTAGCAATGGATAATTTCTTACCAACAACCATCTATTCTTTCGATTTCTCTTTGGCATTTAACAAGGTTGATTTTTTCCTATGAGACTTCTGAGAGGAGAGCACTAATTGGCCTAAGCCACCTGGTGGACCTTTAGAAGGGGGGAAAATCTGTTCAGAATGAAGGTTATAGAGAATCCCTCCAACATCAAGATCCCCATAGGAGTCAGAAACACCAGAGTAAATAAAGGCTCTCAAGGAATACAAAGCCATTAGGAGAGGGAACATGACAAATGACCTGAGCAGAGGAAACCCTAGAAACATATTGTGACAAAGAAAACCCAAGACCCCTAGATACAAGATCCCAATCATACCTTAGACTCGATAAAGAAATAGCAAGGGAAGAAACTATAGGAATGAGAGAGGGAGATGCGCGGTCGAACTAGACATCCCACTAGGAGTTTGAGGAGAAAACCCATCACCATCGGATTGATCATGTGCTGGTAACCTAGAGCCAAACATCTCAGAGGAAGGCCAAACCTCCATATTATATCCCCCACTCTAGGTGCCACCACCCCACCCTTTGAGCTCACCCTAACATTCAACACTAGAGCCATCTTCATCTTCTTCTTCATCTAACATTCAACACTAGAGCCATCACAAACTAAGATTATTGGTAACAGGGAATTTTTCACATCTCAAAACCTTGTCCTTTTATTTTGTCTTGGGACTAGGTCCAAACAATACTTTTGCTGGCGAATGTGAGGATTTTCCTCCCTCACCTTCCATTTCTTACTGCCCAGAAACTACAATACCAACTAGAAGAACACCGCCATCCCCATCAATTAGGAGGTTCCTCACGAAGCTACTCGATGTCGATAGGAAATACTCCGAAGCCTATTCAACCCCTAATACCAACCTTGTAGCCGACGAGGGCAAGCCTCATTTCATGACAGAGTAGGAAAATCTCTTCCCGCTTAAAGAAAAAGCCAGATGAGGATCAAACCTTAATGTTTGATATATATCAATCAATGATCCAAAAGTAGAGAAATTTGAACCCCTAGAAAAAGGGGGAACCAATAAGTTAAGCTGACTCGACTTCACCAGTTTCGAAACACAAAAATTACCCTGGGGAAGGGGTAAAAATGTGAATCCAGAGGTAAACCATAAGAAAAAGGCCCAATACTTCCAAAATCCAAGCTAGAAACTAACAACTCCCTTAGGGTAATTCCACCAGAATTTTCCATGCCCTCGCCCGAAAACTCAGATAAATGTCCTGTGACTGCCGAGGTTCTTTGAACTCCGCATTCGAGAGGAATATGCCCATGTGACCTGGGCTTTTAGAAAAGTCAGTAGGCCCTGACTCCATCAGTTTGTCAATAAACCCCTGATTCCCTCGATAGCTCGCCTGTCCACAAGAACCCCATTAACCTTCAACATCCGATACCAGATTTCTGATGGAGGTCTCCCTTCTAATATTCCTATCTATTAGCACAACCACATAATTTGTGGCTGATGAATGTTGATACGTAATGACAAAGAGAGAAGTTAAGCCACTGCCCATGGGTGGATGGGAATTAGTTTACATGGTAAAATAACTTTTTAATAATACAAATAATGACAAAGTGGTATTTATGAAATCTAAATAATTTAATAAATTTAATCATAATTTTTTATTAAATAATGATAATGAAGAATATTATAGCCTATTAAAATATTTGTTTTTAGTAACTTTTTACTAATTTTTAGCAACTCTGTCATCTACAAATTACAAATTGCTGTTGTTATAGATTAAATGGTGAATTATAGTTTTGTTTGAATAATTGGTTTAGGTTTTGGATATAGGCTTTGTGATACATGTTTTTGTTAATCATATATATATGATGATGATGATGATTGTGGTTAACGTCCACTAAGATCAAATTGTTCTATCCGACCTATAATTTTCTTAGTTTTTAATTGTTTGGCTCCTTGTCTTTCTTGGCGAGATTGGTGTTGTAGCGTTCTTTTTTTTCTCTACGGTCTTCCAACTTTCTTTATCTTGCATCTCCTTCATCTCTTTTGGTTCTTGGGACATTGGTGTCTTAGCTTTGCGATCTATTGTGTTCATCCTTTTGAAGATAGTCGGAGAAGAAGTTTGGTCTAGGAGATCTGCTTTGCTGTTAAATGAAGATTTTTTTTGTGCAGTATTTGAATCCTCATAACTGTTGATGCTTGAGGGGTTGTCAGGTTCACTTTTTTGTTGTTGGGCGGGGCTATCCCCCTGCTTGTCTTGAGAGTTGTTTCTTTCTTGCCTGATTTCTTATGATTCAGAGTTTTCTCGAGAGTAGTCTTCTTTGATGATAGTGTAGTGTTCTCTTTGTGCTCCTTCCCACCATGTAGATCTGTGGTGATTTTTTTTAGTAGAATTTTTCTGGGAGGCTTTTGGGTAATTTTTGGTTAGGTGGCCTGTCTCAAAGTAGGATCGACATCTGAAGAGGACACTTTCATAATCGAGTTTCTGGTTCCACACATAATCTTTACTTGGTAGGTGTATTTCAGCTGGGAATCCGACTTTGAAGTCCATTTCCACATAGATGCATGCATAGGTGGTTCTGGCATATTCCTCTGTTTCTGGGCACCTGCAGTAAAATTTCCCGATTGCATTTCCAATGGCTTTTAGGGAAGAGAAATTCTAGAGATGCAAGGGTAGGTTTGGGAATCTCACCCAAACTGGTGTTGAGGTTATGACTGTTTTTGAGGGATCGAATGATGGGTTCCATGGCTTCATGAATAGGCCAAAATCTAGGATACATTGGCTGCTTTCAGGGTTTTCAAAATCTACTATAAAGAAACCCCTAGCATAGGGTTAGATATTAATTGCATCAAGAATTACAGGCTTCCATACCTTCGAGATCCAATAGTGGAGAGCTGTCAGCCGTGGCCAAAAACCATTGAATCAATGGATTAGGGCACTTTTAGAGAACTTCAAAGCCTCATCGAGTGAGGCCTGGACCACCTGGACAGTGGGAGCTGGGGCTTCATTGACGATATGGGGAGGAGCTTGCCCCTTAGAGGCAGATGGAACTGAGCCAATAGCTATTTTCGCGAAAATGTTTTTGAATTTTTTTACAAAGGGGAGCCACACAGGTCTTTCATATTTGTGTCTCAGATCTGTAATATCCAGCTGCAACGTAGACACAATTGGGCATAAAATGCCTAGACAGCCCTAACAATAAGCCCAGATCTGGGCCTTGTAAAAAGAATCGTTATAAAATCCCCACAAATACCACGGTAGACCTTAGGCAGATGACTGCAGCCACAATTATGAAGGAAGATGTGAAACGAAGATGACTCAAACCGGGCAGAAACAACAACAAATTGCACCCAAAACACATCGCCAAAAGAGGAGACAATGAGAAGCCACCACGAAAAAGAAAGCCCTGCAAAAAAAATAGAGCCAGGAGGCCCAGGCCAACTGACGACAACCACAAGATCGACACACCACAGATGTAGCACAATAAGAGGCCGCAGATCGTTATTTGAAAATTTAGAGTATATGGTTATTCTCAAGATTTATTAACAATAAATATAAAATAAATTAGAATAATTATTCTTATCATTAGTTT
>APFE030799950.1:54497-76943 GCA_000404065.3 Pinus taeda
CAGGTGGGCAGAGGGATCACATGCAGCCATACCTCTAGGTAGGAGGTGGGGCGATATAGAGTGATCGTCCCAAGGAGGAGGGGTAGGATCCTTGAGGTGCCCAACCTCTTGGATGAGACCTTGCTACAAGAGCCCCAATGTGGAGTAGCAGGAACTGAATGATTGGGTAGAGATAGATGCAGATGGAGTGGCAGAGAGAGCGATAATGCAGGGAATCCCAGGACAACGCATAGCTAGCAGGCTGTAGCAATGCGAGAGGCACAAGTGTTTTGCACAGTGCTAGGTGGCATAGAGAGGTGTGCAATGGTGTGAGATGCATGGATATGTTGCAGTAGCATAGATATCAGAGAGGGAGCACTTGTCAATAGCAGGTAGATCTTCAACATCAGAGTATGTTCCTAGACCAACGGAGTGGTCAGTTGGGAGTGTTTTTGTTCCAAGTGTTATTGGAGCAAGTGGACCGGGTAGATGTGTTGCATGCAGAACATTCCAGAGTTACATGATAGGGGTTGCATATAATCCATATCTTGTTGAGAGGGAGTGTTGAAAATTCAACAAGATTATGGAGCTTAGTGAAAAGAAGTCGCCTTCACTAAGTGGGCCCACAGGCTATTTTTGGCGCAAAGTCTATTTTTAGACATATGGATCATGGTCTATGAGTTGCAGGATGCTATTTGTGGATGATTGGTCATGTTGGTAAAAATAGATGGAATTTTTTTTTAGACATATGGGCGGAGTCTATTTTTAGACTGCTAGTCTAAATATACAACAATCGAATATTATTAGCTCTTAATAATATTTAGACTATAAACATTATCTTATCCTCTTGTAGCACTTCAATCGAGCTACGGATGTGGTACATGCAACTGCCAGAAGGAAATACGCTTTTCTTATGGGTTAGTTGAGCTATTGCATGAAGGACTTCAGTTAGAACTCAAGTGATTGAGTTTTAGTGGAGTTGAATGAAGAGTTGATGGAGTTGTGTTCAGTTTGACTTAGTTGAACTAGTTGTGTTTAGTCTAACTGACAAATAGACTAATGATGAGTGGTGTGAATTAATTATTAATTAATTCACTAATTATTAACTCATAAATCAAGTAAAGAATACATCAGTTAACTCAGTGCATCGAAAGTTTAGTGGAGACAAGTGCTAGAGGTGAGCGAAAGGGCAAGACAGCTGTCAGTTGTGACTATAGTTGTGCATGAGATTTGCACAATCAATGGATTGAGTATTGCCAATGAGGATTGCATGGTATAGACAAGGGAAATATGAGTTTGGATCAGCCATTCCCATTCTATTATCAACAGGTATTGCGCAGTGGAGGCAGGCAAGCAGCAGAGGAGATTTGAACCTGTGATTGATTCAGATCTGAGCTAGTTTGTGTGTAACAGGTGGAGATAGTACTAAGTACTTGTGAGGAGTATTGTACTATGTATTGTTACATGTTCTCAATCAATATAATATACAGATAGTTTGGGGTTTTTAGTTATATGCTTTCCCCGTGATATACTATGTTGATATGTGTGATTGATGTTCCAATGTGCGCATGCGAATGTTTTTGATTCCGCAAAATTGATGATCAATGGTAGAGGAGGTTATGTATTATGCATGCATTCCGCAATAGTGTATAATCAGGATAATCTCTGTGAATAAGTATCATATTATTCAAAATTTCTACAAACAATTAACAGCGAGACTGGACTGTGCATTGCATAGTTCCAGCAGTTAGCCAGTCTCCCAGTAGCTCAGACTGTGCCTTGTGCAATCTTGGCAGTCGGTCTCCCGACCTCACGGCCGAAATTGTGCAACCTTCATGATCATTCACCTAGGTATGTTGCAAGTTAGTTCTCATGTTCATTTTATTTTTGACTGCCACATTGATTTCCATGAGTGTTTCCATGTCTCCAAGTATCCTAGGTTTTCACCTGTCTCTCAGTAGTACAGGTACAATATTTCCCAAGAGAGTGGAGACGGAGAAACCGTTCAGGGCACACTTAGGGATGCAGTCGATCAAGTGTCCATGGAATTTCCTACCCACGAAGACAACATACCAAATGCACGAATGTAAGAGGAGCGTTGTTGACAACACAGAGGTGGAACAAGGTTGCAATCTCAAGTAGGTCCATTGATGATGAAAGCAACTTTGGAGACTCAGGTTATGAAGAGACGATGCGACATGAAGATCACGTGAAGGTAGAAGATGGAACAATGAAGGAGTTTCATGTGCTGAAGAAACAACTCAGGAAGAAAATGAAGCTACATAGACAAAAAAATGAGTTACAATAGGAACAAGAATAGCAGTGGGCACAACATGCACTCATGGATGAAACTACAACCATACAAGTTATGGATCCATCCCAACAGCTGACATAGAGAAGACATGGTGAGAAATTTTGTTGATCGCATGCAAGTGATTCAACAACATGCATGTCGTTGAGTGCATGCATGCAATCCAACCCATTCAACACACTCACCAAGGCGAAGACAAGAAGCAAGTCCAACTGGGGCTGAACATGTACTTCGGCAAGTTGATGCGCATGATCACCAACACACACTTGAAGATCAACATGGACACTATGAATCGATGTGTTGCTGGTTCAATTGTACCTAAGAAGACCATGTGCATGTTAATAGATGAGTTGGATGAAGGGGCTGAACCAATGCACTAGTTGTAACAGAGGCAAGAGTTCGCTTTAGCAAGATGTCACCATGAGGTGCATGCACACCATCACAGACGACCAAGCTTGGCATCAACTCACCACCCTCACTATCACAAGCATGTCAAAAAGTTGGTCTCACCACAATGAACCAAGTGCTAGTGATGTCTTGCAAGGCTTGCTCAAGCCATGTTGTCTCACATGAGTACATCTGCATTGTAATGTTGAGTCATGTCAAGTGTGAATGGTTGGATGTAACCGCCATAGAGTAGGTGAAGAGTCATGAGGGTAGTTGAACTGTCACAAAGGGGAATGTCATGGGTCACCCCACCCTTTGATATAAATAGTCCCTCATAACTCATTGTATAGGCTTTTGGTCAGTCAAGCTTCTACTAAGACTATCTTGAAGAAGGCTTGGATAGTATTGTGACGCACCTTGGTTTCTCCACTACAGGGAGCTAGTACATCTCTTTGGAGGAGTAGGTGGATGTGGCTATAATGTTTTAATGATTAGGCTAGAAGGTTTACATGGATGTATTGTATGATTGCAACTTACACTTTCATATAATAAGAGCCAACACATTTTCATGCATATGTTTTTATTGTAGTTGGACTACTCCGGTTGCCTTAATGATATATGTTTTTTAACTTATGTATTTGTGTATGAACTGATTCACATGAATTATATGAATCTTGTTGTTAATGTGTTGTATATGTTGTTAATGCTGTCACCATCTGTATTGACTGCTCTACTGGACACCAGATAGACCTTTCACATGAACCTTGCTGTAACAACTGTTGCACTCATTCGGATTGATCTGCGAGTGCTGTACGTGTTATCTTACCTTGTATGTTGTGACTATCGCATCCGAGTGGACTGCTCCACCATAAGATGTGTATGTCCTTTTGTGTTGTGTGTCCCTAACAGAGTTGGGATTGATCCCTTTCATTCTGGGACTCACCTTCACCCTTTTCTCCCCTTTTGTGTTAGAACCTCTCATACATCTTCCTTGACTCACTGTAGCAATCACACCCTTGCTACTGACAGAGTTATCTTGGTTGCCTCTATGCGACATCACGGTCAAGGCATTACCTTACCAACCATTGCCGGGACTCCTACACCAAACGGTCTGAGGTCTAATTGAGACTTCTTACCGGGGAGATCCCCTTGACATGTTGGCGGGTCTAGCACCGTCAATAGGTCGCTAGCACAAAATTTCCTGAAAAAGTCCACAAGGGTCTCAGTCGCATGGAAGGCTTGTCATGGAAGAAATTGGGGGTCTATTTCAACAAAACATCAAGTTATCTTAGGGGTTGGATAACTGGAGGGGTTGGTTGGCTCCTGAAGGTTTTGTAGCTCCTGAGGAAGGTCAATTTATTTTTGTTTTGTCGATTCCACTTCCTTAACTATACTTGGGGAGTTGAACCCTATCATAGTAATTCTTCGTCACATGTTTACCCCGATGGATCAGTTGACTTAGGTAAATGTGGGAAGGGGTTGTTACATTGGATGTGTACTCTATTGTCTCTTTATTAGGAATTTCTTCTTTGTACTCCTTTGCTGGCCTTCTTCCTTGATTTATGGTTTTTTTTTTTGTTTCTACCTCTTTTTCCTTTTCCTTAATATCAACATTTTTCTAGGTTTTATTGCGAATTTGGACTCCAATTGAAGACATTATGATTTCTAGAGAAACTTCAACCTCTTCTCGAGGTTCCACCTCACCACCTTTTTCTCTTGGAGATGGAAAGCTCTCTTGGTTTTCTTCTAGTGTGGGCAATGCTTTCTTGATTCTAGAGTTGAACATAAGAATACAATTACAATTATAGTTTTTAGGATGGATTCTTCCTACTCGAGGGATACATATATATTTTATTATAGTCTCAAATAACCCTTTTTTTCTTGAATTTCATGATTTCCTGTATGATTCTTGGAGGTGACATGAACTTAATACCTTTGGGGCCACTAAAGTTTGGCCCATGAATAGTTCAAATCTATATCTAGATTGCTTGGGGTTTGAATTATAGTGGTTTTATTTGCATTAATATTTTTCTTTTTGACTTGTTTCCACCAATCCTTTTTCTTTGGGACTATATGTTTGTTACGAGAAAAATATGTTTGTTGAGATAGATACCACCCATCTAACATTCAAGCCAGTTATGGCCTATTTGGTAGCTTGGAAAAAAGCAAAGGCTACTTGCACCTTAGATGGTATTGATGTCTAAGGAAATGAAAGGTTAAGAAGGAGAGGTGAGGGACTTTCATGCAAGACCTCTTAGGATGATTTGACTTTGATTAGGAGGATCCAAAAGCTTCCTCCTAGGTCATCCTTCATTAATTCGATAGTCTACTGAACAATCGAGGATTACACTAATGATGCTGGATTTCCACATAAACAATTATGAGGGTGGGTGATATCCACATCTCCCTCATCTATTGCATGAGGTGATAGCAGAGGTATCACTTGCACCTCCTCCTCTAATAAAATTATCCACCCCATAAGTGGTATAAAAAAGAGAAAAAAAACAATATATTTAAATTATATTTCAAAACTAGTTATAACAAATGATTATATCAACATATTATAACAATATTAACACCATTTATTATAATAATTAAATATGTCATAATAATAATAATAAAATATAATAATATATATTAATTACAATAAATAAAAAATAAAATTATTATATTGAAATATATTTTTTACAATTTAATATGAGAAAATTTTTATTATATATCTTATATATATATATATATATATATCTATATATATATAATAATATATATATATTATATTTATATATTATATTATTATATATATATATATATAGATATATATATATTATATATATATATATATATATATATATATCTATATATTATATATATATATATATATAGGAATGGGTAAGGGTTTTTATGTTAATAAAAGATGTGGAATATGGGCTAGAACCCTTACACAAAATTTCTGATACAAAATTACTTATATCATCAGTCCATTCAAAATGGTTGCCAACTCTAGGGCTGCAAATCATTCTTGTGCTAGAAACATGAAAACTTTAAACTCTACAAAATACCCAAGTATAATGAAATGTTTACATAATAGCATAAAGAAAAATGTTTACATAATAGCATAGAGAACCAAAGTTATGATACTACATAAAAAACTAGCCAGAAAAACATTCTTCAACAAAGACCTTGACCAATAGTGCCAGACCCCCTTAAGCGATAGGTTCTCTTCCTTTCCATGGTAGCACTAGAGTTAGCTCCGCCCAAGTCTTGCTACACATTGGTAACCTTGGTGATCTCCAATGATAATACCTACACACTTAAAGCATGAAATTCCTTACATAGACCTTCCAAAAATTCCTCCATATCAAAGTGGTACTTGAGAAATTTAGCCTCTATAAAGAGCTGAAAGAAACACCTTTGTCTTTTAAGCAAATCCTCCAACTTTTGAATAGAGGCCAAGAGCACCTGAGACACTTACAATGACCTGTCTAAAACCATTTTGGCATGTTGTAGATTTTGTAACACCCTCCAAAATTTTGGCTGACACTCAATTTCAGAGCCTTCCTTAGTCTTGTATATTTTTGTCACAAACATTAGAGCTTATTTCATGAGATTTCGTGCAATGTTTTGTTCCCTTTTGCATGTTTGGTTAACTATTGTCTTTCAGCATGTTTGGCTGTCACAAAATGTTTGCAAGCCTATTTTGATGGTTTCAAAGTTCTGTATTTGTGTATATGAGGTTTTATAACTATGTAAACATCTGTTGCGCTCATGCACAAAGCCCTGAGCACTGTCGCACAAGTGTTGCCATGGTCGTCCTAAAGTCTATCTTAAGTGTTGCACTTGTCGTACCTTGTCATAAATATGTCACATGAAGGGAAATGATTTATTAATATGTTCAAATGGTATATGTTTTCATGTCTTCAAACTATTATAAGTGTGTGATCACAGTTAAGGTTCATCACAGTTCATCACCTATCCCACACTTAGCCATTTTCAGAAAAACTTCCCGACTAAGAAACCTAGCTTCATCGGGCCCCTTCTAAAATGCACAATTCATAGTCTCAACATTCTAAGACATGACCTTACTACTTTTCACTGCACAATGTGTAGTTTCTATCTCCCAGGACTACTGCACTGTGCATTTCATGTGCTCAAAGCTCAAACTTGTTCTCTATAATTGCACAGTTATGTCCTCTAGCCCAACTTAAACTATGCACTTCGCATCCTCACATCTCAATATCATCCCCTAAGTCCTTTAACTATGCAACTACACAGTAGCCCAACCTCCCTTGACTCCGAGAACTGCGCGGTTGGCTATACCAGTGTCCATTCCCTTAGCATGTCCCCATTGACTCTAGAAATTACACAGTCCTGTCCTTCAGGCCCACCTAAGATGAGCACTGTGCAGTATCAAAAATCAAGATTTTCCCCTGGATGCTGGAATTATGCACTATGCAGTCATTGAGTTCCTTTTCCCAGCCTGTCACTTGTTTCGGGCTCAGTTGGTGGATCATAATACATCATCTTAGACTGGGGGGTTTTCGGATTGATGTCATCTCGTTATGGGTGAATCGTAGGAAAATGTACCCTATCATGTCATGATAAGATGATGGATAAGGAGAAGGAGGAGGGAAGCAAGCCTAAAAAATCTCTCATAGTTGAACTTATAAGTTGATCAATCAAGAGAAATCAAAGGGACACTAGTTTGTGACCACTATCCAAGACTGTAGATCATTAAAGATTTCACATCACCAAGCCATGCAGAGGTTAAGAGAAAGCACATTCAAGAATACATCCAACACTTAGCAACAAGAGTGACTTGACATTGCCACATCATAAAGCAGTCCATGTCAGCAGTGTCATGTCACGAGTGATCATAGGCCACATTACAATTGTGGATGATGTATATTGTATTCAAAATGTGTTATAAAGTGGAAGTCCAAAGGACACACATGGAATGTAAAGGGTCATGTAAGTTGAAAAGTCATATGAAGTCAAACAATTATAAGGGTAATGAAAGAGTCACCCTTAGTTATATATACTCCCTCATTGTGTGAGCAAAGGATTTTTTCACCTTGTCTCCTCCCACAAGGCATTAGAGAGATAAGCTAGTTCTTTGAGGAGCAAGGGGTGGTTCTAATGTTCCATTATTGGAGCTAATGATGTACATTTTAAACATGTTTCTTGGAACTTTTACTTAATAATAGAATCCTTCAAGGCCAACATTTTCTTCATGCATGGATTGTGAATGTTTGTAAGACTATTCTGCAGATGTTTGTATTTGGCATGTGCGAAGATAGTTGAACTATTTCAGCTATTTTAGTAGTTATATTATTGAGAATGTGCTGTAATGGTTGTTATTTATGTCCCATACTTATGGACAATTCTATAGGATATTAGACATATCTTTCTTCATTTGTTAGTTGTAATGTCTTTCACATCTTTTGTGGACTATTCCATTGGATGTTAGGTGGATCCTTCTAGTTCATGTGTATCTCTTCTTGGGTGGTACTACTACCTCTCACTTAGAGGCTCACTTCTCTCCCCTCTCTGTAGTAGAAGAACCTTGACACATTTACAAATGAACACTCACCAGGAACACCTTCTTGCTTTTCAAAGATATCATTGCATCCATCTCTCTTGCTAACAGTTAGAGCGAAGGCATATATTTAAGATATATGGAAACCAGGCCGATATTCTAGATGGGGCTCCTATACCAAACAGTGTGAGGTCTATTTGGGACTTCCAATCAAAGAGACCCCTTGGTTGACAGATTTCAAGAACTCTCAACATGGAATTAACCTTCTCCCGAGATTCCAAAGAGTATGCCATTTCTGAACAAAGAACCAATTCCCAATGAACTATCCCTCTGATAAGAATTCTCCACACTCCTACGATGACATTGGATAATGGAACTTGATTAATTTGAGGGGCCAAATGTCTCAAAAAATAGGGAGAACTAGAGACATGGACATGGAATGATCATTGGATCCATTGCAAAATACTCAACTGGACAAAGAATTGATTACTAATGAATACCAATAGACATTAGAATTAAAACCATCCCATTTCTCGATAAACAGAAATTGCGACCAAGGAAATCCATAGAAACTCCCACCAAGGACAAATTAAATAGGAAATATCCTTAACATTGCGAATTAACATAGTATGCCACATGTAGATAATAATATGACACTAGGGAGGAGCATTAAGGATTCATGGCCAAAAAAGGAGAGGTCGCTGGAACTTGAGATCCATCCAAATTTGCAGATGAGCCATGTGATGGAATGAGGGAGTGAAAGATGGCTTCAAAACAATTCAGAGGATTTACCCAATGACGATAAATTTAATAGAGAGATCATTTCTTCTTGAGATTCCAAACATGGGTAAGGAAATGAAGAAACTAAGGTTCACTTCCAAACTGCCTTGGTTTCACCTTGATAATCTGATCATAACTAAGGAATGGGAAAATTGGTAAGACTATAATCCAATTCCAACCTACCTTGAGCCAGAGTAGATCCTTTTTTAGCAAGGGGGTTTTCCACTGAATTCAATTGTTTGTACACATGGAAGATATCCAACTTCTCAAACTGAGAGGTAGAAACAACAATCCTTTGACAAAGGGAGAAAAATCATAGCATTTCTCTTTCTTAGCCTTTGTTAATTGTCATATAACAAGCATTGAGTCTCCGAAAACTAGAAGTCGATGGATTTTGTTTGCAATAGTTATCTCCAAGTCTTTCCATAGAGCGGGATCTCAAATTGATTGTTAGTTACTATCTCTAGTCCCCATGAATATTGCAATACAATTTTTCCCTCAGGGTTAAATAGGGCCCTTCTCACTCTTGCCTCCCCCTGATTTCCTCTTGAAGCCCCATCTAAAAAGAGAGAGAACTGTGATTTTTCCAATATCCAAATAGATAAATATGGTCGACTGAGCCTGATATAAAGGACCACATTACTAATTGGGAGAAGCAAGAATTTACAAGGATGGATGAAATCCTTACACACCTTTCTCCATTCACTTTCCTCTTGATTTAGATCATCGATTTTTTTAACATTGAAACCCTTAGAAGATATAGTTTCAAAGAGCATGGTTTAAGCTTTAAGGGTGACCAAGTGAGGGTTCAATACTTCATTCTTAAAATTATCTTTGTTACCGGTGATCTAGATAGACTGACATAGGAACATGGGAAGGGCCTCCCTGGCACATTATGGGCAAAGAAGAAGCTTTCCAACCCCAAGGATATTTAGATATCCATTGTTCAAACATTTCCAATCATGATCCCTTTATAGAAATGATAGGAAACATAGGGGATAAAGCTAATTTTGAGGTATTTAAAGAGAAAGGAAAATACCAAAATAGATGGGGGATGTTTTCCTCAGAATTGACACATAGAACAATCTTGACGGACTAGATATATTCCTCTTTCTAAGATTTTTTACAGTGAGGATTTTTTGGTGGATGAGAGACCAACATAACATGTTCACCTTTGGGATACCGTCCTTACTTCATATTTTTGACCACATTTTGCATGAAGGAGGATGAGGAACCATTTAACAAGATGAGAGTATTCCACCTTTGTTGAATATTTATGTTGAGGGCTTAAATTCCATGTTCAAATATCCTATAGAGAGACAAAGATAAGAGCCAGGCCTTTTAAATTAGGAATCCAGATTCAAAATATCCTATTAGAGTCCAAGATAAGAAGGCAACTTTGGCTTGAGCCAACCTTTCCAATGACCCAAGGCATCCCAATGCGAAATATATTTCAATTTGACAAACCCATTTTGTTGCATCCAAGAAGCCAATTCCTGAAATTCTTCATGAACTCTAAGAGGACCATTGGTGGAGAAGTTGTCTTTCTAAATATTGATGCGAGCGCTATTCCCAACATACTAGTTGAGGTGATCAATAATAAGGGGAGTAATCTCCTTTCATAACTTCCAAAATTTTAAAGCTATGACTAATCCAAATAACTGATTCCACCCTTAACAAACAATTTTTGTTGAAATATTTTTGTATAAAGGCCATTTTTCACCATTTCTTTGAATCTAAAATGAGCCTCTGGATGATTTGTTCTCCAAGAGCGAGGTTGATGAAAAGATGTTCTTTCACATCTGGGCTGCCATTTTCCCTTGGAAGGCAAACAACATTCCAATTAACTTGATGAGATTTCTTTTCGTTATTTTTCCTCCTTTCCATAAGAATTTCCTAATCAAGGCACTCATTTGAGTGATCCCGATTTCATAGCTAAAAGAAAATAGCAAAGATATAAGGGAAGGGAAGATAAGAAATATTTTAGTAGGATCACCCGACCAAGAGAAGATAACCTTTAAGCTCCCCAAGCCTAGATTTTATTCTTAAATTTATTTAAGGTGTTAGTCCAACTATCTAAATTAGAGGCACCTAAAGATATTAGAATCCCAATATATTTAAAATAATGCCACTCAGACACCAAAGGAAATTATAGAACCTTAGAGATCTCTTGAAGGGTTGAAGTAGGATTATTACATCCAAAAAGTTGTCTCTTATGTTTATTGATGAGGCCCCCGTAGAGATCCAAATATGGGTCTAGGATCCATTAAATATCATTTATATTAGCTTGGAGGCACACCCCATGAGAAGTGTTTCATCCACAAATTGAGAGTGATTGACATCTTTGGTGTTCTTGGCTATAATTAGATCCTTTAACCTTCCATCAACCCTAGCTAGATCCATATTTTTACTGAGGATTTTTGCCACTAGAATGTATAGTAAAGGGGAAAGGGGGCATTCTTGCCTCAAGCCTCTTGAGGCTAGAAAGATTGCAAGGGTGTCTGTTGATCAACGACACAATCCAGGGGCTGTTGATACATGATTTTATCCATTTGACAAATTCTCTGCAGAAGCCTAAAGTTTCCAAGAAAAATAACAAGAATGAGTGACAAACTCTATCAAAGGAATTAACCATGTCAAATTTAATAACCATGCCTAGTTCACACTTAGATTACTGGAGTGAATAGCCTCTTGAAACAAAATAACATTATCCAAGATTTGTCTATGCTTCATAAAATCACCTTGATTTTCCGATATTATAACAGGAAATATCTTCCTTAGTTAGTTGGAAATCACTTTGGTTAGGATCTTGTTGGTTAAATTGCATAAGGATATATGTATGAAATGAGAGAAGGAAGTAGGTTTGGTCTCTTTTGGAATAAGGGTGAGGAAGGAAGAACTTGTATTCCCTCCTAGCTCCCCTTTTAATATGGAACAATTCAACATTCACAAAAGATACTTCTTGATTAGGGCCCAAAAATATCTATAAAAAATAATAGAGAAGTCATTTGGGCGGGGGGCTTTGTCTTGGTCAAGAGACCAAAAGGCCTCAATTACCTCCTCTTCCTCAATCAACTCTATCATTTGATGGTTCTCAAAATCCGAGATAATAGAGGGTAGGAATGAAATTAAAGGTTATAGAGGGTAAGGATGAAATAAAAGGTTTCAACACAATTTTTTTTTCCCTTAAACTCACAGTATAGACTCCTAAAAAACTTAAAGGCCTCTTGCTTGATTTCATGGAAGGATGATATTTTGGGCTAACCCTCCAAGGTGATTTCCTTAACTCGTTTTCATACACTCAAGTTTTGGATTGCTTATGGAAAAAGGAGGTATTTTGGTCCTAAACCTTAAGTTAGAGACTTCTCGACTTTAAATGCCAATATTCCTCCTCTTGCTTACCGAGGAGGTGAATTTGCTTCCTTAATTATTTTTCTATTTCAATGAGTCTCTATGACATGGTCTGTTCTCCATCTAATCTCGATGAATATCCAGAAGTTTGATGAGATTAGATTTTTCTTGGCTTGAAGGCTTAAAGTTGTATTTTTCCTAGTTTCATAGAGCTTGCTTCACCTTTTTTAGTTTAGATTCCCACACAAAGTTGGGGGATCCTTTTACCGGAGTTTACCAAGATTGATTTATTAAATCCACTACTCCTTCCTTTTGTAGCAGTTCAGGGTTGAAACATAATGGGATTGGGCCCAAATCCTCTGGAGATGAGGCCTACTTTTCACTGTCTCCCTCCTAGGCCAATGACTGAGGTACATATGCACATGTGGGGCGATATGATGCCCAAGAGGATCCAACCAAAGTATCTATAGAGGATTTCCACTAACGCACTGGGGCTACTTGCTAGTGAGGCTGACCACATGTCCATCATGGTGTCATGTTCTTATGCGGGGATGTATTGGAGACAGTGTCCCAACATCCTTTTCACATAGGATGAGCAAGTAGATGATAAAGGTAATATTAATGTTTTATTTAAATTAATCTAGTTTCATTTTATTGACTTAATTAATTAGAATAAAATTTATACTATCACGTTCTTTAAATTGTTTTATTAAATTATTTAATAAAATTGTCTAATTATTGTTGTGTACTATATATTTTGTAGATATTGGCACATTCGTTGGGGACATGTGTAACAACCCAAAATAAACATGTAATTAATTAGCTTAATAAAGTAATTTATAATCAACATGCAATTATCACCTAATTAACATCAAAGTTCAAAACTATGAGTAGTGACACTTACCTGTGATTTCAGTTGAAGTCTGCTAATTGCAACAAGGTTTTGGGGATGACTCTCCACCCAACTGTAGGCTCAATTGTGCAAAGTCTTGCTACAACCGGCCACCCCCGAGCTCTCAATCAATGTACTACTATGAGGAAATCCTTTGTCTTAGAACACTATTCTCCCAAGAGAATGAATGATAGGATCTTGGAATGATGGAATGCCTCCCATCTTCCTCACCATCTAATAAATAGAACAAACATTGGAAGGGGAACCACATGCACACACTCCATGTGACTACATGCAACTTTATTACTTTCTTGTTTTATTTCTTTTTGATAGCTTTACTAATTTTTTTACTTTTTTCTTATTTTATTTCTATTTATATTTTATCTAGAGCTTTAGTATGGTTATTTATTATTTATTACTATTTTTATTATTGTTATTATTTTTTAATTCATTGTTTATTTTTATTTTTCTTGTATTTTATAATTATTTATTATTCATATTATTATTATTATTATTTATTATTTTATTGTTTATTATTAAGGGATTTATTATTTATTATTATTATTATTATTATTTATTATTTATTATTAAGGGACATTACAACATGCCTCCTCCCCCATCGGATACATATGTAGATATGGTTGAGGCCGTGGCAAGTGAGGGACGTCCTTAGATGCAGAAACCTGCAGGAATGCATATGCATAAACTTGATATTAGATTCAGGATGGAGTTAGGCGACCGACTCTCTACACTTTTGGTTGAGGAGGGAGTCCACCCTATGATGGTTCGAGACATCAGGGAAAATCCTAGGCTCCTCGAGCTCTGTAGGGACTTTCCGCATAATATGATGAGTCTTATGCATCATATTGTCAGAGCTACTAAAATAATGGCAGTGAGGAGGGATGGCCATGCAGATACACAGTCAACACCCAGTACTACCCAATTGTATCATGATCAGGGTGGTGATCCTTTTGGTAGTACTCCACCTCCTCCTCCTTCACCTCACCCACTGCTTATTTCTCCTCAGAGAGGAGACCAACAACCTCCTCCTCCACCTCCTACTTTGAATCTCGAGGCAATTGACCATTCATCATATTCTGTTAGAGACCATGCCTCCACTAGTACTATTGTACTAGATATGTTTGTTACAACGGTTGGACCACCAGATATTGTATAGCAGTCATTTGACTTGATGCAATAATTTGACTTGTTTGTTTGTGTGTGTATATATACATATATATATATATATATATCGCACATTTTTTTTTTTTTTTTTTTTTTTTTTTTTTTTTTATGTTGATGTACTTAATTTATATTTTGGTGTTGATGTGTATATTGCTAGGTCATGTTAGATAAGTTCATTTAATGTGCTTGCAGGTAGATGTGTATGTTATAACAGTTATTTAACATGCGATGTATATTTGAGGATGTGTGTTGTGATGATGTTAGAAAATGCTTGTGTTTTGTTAGATGTGATCACAATGATGATGCCCTATTAGATTATTAGATTTGTGTGCTGGCTAATGTCTTTTATTTGTGCTAGAGGTGTATATATATACAGATGATGTTAGTGAATTTGAATGTTATTTTAGGTGATGCTTATGTTTGTTAGATGGTTATTATCATGATGTTTATTTTTATGAAATGATATTTATTATAGAATATGTATTTGTGAACTTATATCAATTTTTGTATTATATGAAATTACATGCAAAACAATTTTCTTTAAATAAAAAAATGTAAATATATTTTTATAAATTACAAAGTTTAATAAGTTTGAAACTATAATTGTAAAATTAACGGAAATAATTTTCTATTACATAGATAATTCATACATATTCATTCTAACTAAATTCTTATTTAGACAAGGGATGCAAGCAACATAGTTCCTGTCATAGTCAAGCGCAGAAATCAGAAAGTTGTGATCTATACTCATAATACAAGAGTTAGATAATATCTAATTAATTTTTGCAATTAAGTTTTCAAAATGTATATTGCAACATGTAATAATTAAATAAAAATTTCAAAATATTTATAATAAAATTAAAATATATAACTGATTGGTCTATAAAATCAACTATAATTAAATTTTTTTGTTCAAAATATATTGGAATATAAAAATAACATTGCAATTAATTTAATTTTATATTTTTTGTTTGTTTGTCAAGTGTACTATGATCGTCCAATCTTGACCTATGGCTAGAGGAGCCGCGACCTAGGGGAATCTAAGCCGTCAAAGTCACCCGGGGATTGCACCCAGCCTAGGCCACACTAGCCCTTAGATGACTGGATATTTTTAGCATGTCTTGTCCCCCTAACACAGGGCACCGCCACCTTCCGTGAGGTTTGATGACGGGTCACCTTGCTGACGAGGCCCATCATCAGCCAGTTGTGCTAACGAGACTTACAATTTAATTTTATAAATTTAATAAATCAAAGTTTATGTATTACTAATAATTATGAATAAAGCTTCATTAAAAATATATATTTATTATATAATTATTTTTTAAATGTAATTTTTAAATTAATATGTATTTAAATTTTAATTTATATATATATTATATATATATATATATATATATATATATATATTTTAAATTTCTTAATGTTTAAATTAATAAATAAGAAAATGCAATCAATAAACTATTATCAATAATATTTATTTAAAAAATATAAAAATAATCTTTTAAGTTTATTTATAAATTAAATTTATTGTTAAACTGTCATTTTTTATATAATTAATTTAGATTTAATATAACTTAAAGAATTCTATTTTAATAAAAATTTAATTTATCACTAAAGTTCTGAGAGTTCCAAGCAACTTAAATTTAATATTTATAGAAATTCTTACCAATTTAAATTTTAAATTAATATCTTACCAATTATATAAAATGCCAATTAGATTTGTTGTGCTAAGATAATGACATTTCTATGTGTTAGAAGTTTATATTATTAATGATGTTAGTGAATTTGAATGTTTATTTGAGAATGATGTTTATGTTTGTTAGATGATTATCATCATGATGTTTATTTTTATGAAATGGTATATATTTATTATAGATTATAGATTGGTGAACTTACTCCAAAATTTTATAAATGGAATTACATGCAAAAGGACTTACTTCAAATAAAAAATGCAAAGATATTTTTATAAATTACAAAGTTTAATATGATTGAAACTATAATTGTAAAATTACCATAAATATTTTTCTAGTGTATAGATAGTTCATGCATATCCATTCTAACTAAATTCGTTTTCAAAAAATAATTACATATGAATAAATGTTATTTTCGATTGTACCATTTACTCTTCTTGAATAAACTCTTCTACCATAGAAATTGTTATTATAAAAAAGTTATGATCTCCAATCATAAGCATTATGTTAGCTCTAAAATTTTATGGATGAAAATCTTCCTAGATTTTTTGTTTTTATCATTATTTCATAAGCTGATTGCTATCAAAATTTTAAATTATTTCATTAATTGTGGTTGTAGTCAACATTGGGGGCATAATTTAAATATTTCCAAAATCAATGATAAAAATATATAAACTAACAAACAACTAAGTTGAAAACCAAATTATCATAAAATCTAAATTTAACTTATCACAAACTTAGAATAAAAAAAATATGTTAAAATTTTAATTTTTAAATTATAAATTACATAATTGGAAATACTTAGTTTTAAGTGTAAAGATGCTTCCACTGGAAAAAAATGTGTGAAAAGATTTGTGAATCTTACCAATCATATAAAATCCCAACAAGATGAATAAAAAATAATATAATTAGCGAAATAAAGAAAACAAAAACATAAAACATAAAACATAAAACATAAAACATAAAACATAAAACATAAAACATAAAACAATAGTATAAATGATGAAATAACACAAGTACATATCACTCTCCATTGTCATCACACTGATTATCTTCTTTGCTTGGCATGATAACACTGTTGTTCTCAAAAATATGTTTTTATCTAGGGTTGTGTCTCAATACAAACCACCAATCCCTATCCAACACATCTGGGTAAAAAATACCCGGTTTCAGTGTTTGAGGAAAACATAAGGCTCCTTAGCTTCATGCCACATCTTTCTAGAGTTGATCCATATCAACCCATTATCACAATCTTTCTTAATATTATTCCGATCAAAGGTGTCCCACCACTTGCACCTAAAAAGAACACATTGGAACAAAAAAATGTCCACTTCAATGATCTCTTGTATCTTTCTGATGTAACCTAACGTCATCAGTGTTAGGTTTTGATCATGGTGGATAGCATGACTATATTGGTCAAAATTGACTTCCACTCCATAGTCTTGTGTCATGCGTCTATCATTGACATCCTCCGTGCGAAAATTATGTCCATATGCCCACATAGATGGGAACAAATGCACCTATAAAAAAGTGAAAAAATCACAGTGTCATCTGTCTAATTACCCGAACATAATTAAAATATATAATATATATGTTACAATTCAAATGTGCATTATGAAGTTAAAAATGTACAGAAACATATTTTTACCGAGTTTCTGCACCTAATATCTATGTTTAGTCCATCCTCTTTAACACACAAGTAATGACTAGATGCACTGTATTTCTCTCTGACTTGGTCAAAAAACCAACTGTTGGGGCATATCATTGGCATATTTTCCTTTAAATTATTAGGATAAGGCACACTTCTACCATTCAACTATTCAAATTCTTTCCTCTCATTGTCCCATTTCCTCCTCTTTTGTTCATACAATGTGACCCACCACTGTGTTGCTTCTGAATTGTAAGGAATGAATTTGTTGATGGTTTCAATTTCTGAATTTGGTGACGAAATCAATTTGACATACACAGTGTGTATGCAATCAAAATATACATTATGAAGTTTAGTGTGAATAATTACAATGTAGAAATTTAAAAAATGATAAGTCACTTACGCTTTATCTAGAAATTGACAAATGATAAGTCACTTACTCTTTATCTCTGACTACATGCACCACCTGTACAACTTGGAATAGTTTACAATTGATAATACATTTCCCTTGAACTTCAATCTCAACTGGGTAACTTGAAATATCTACATGCATAAGTTAATTTTCTGATTGATCAAGTAACTAGATGATCACTCAATGTGAAAAAAGTTACACACCCCTATCACTCAGTGTGAAAAAAGTTACACACCCTTAACTTGACCTCCACTAGTTCTACTAATAGTGAGAACTAGTTACATTGACAATAACTCAAATTAACTGAAATATATTACTACAAATTAACAATCAATAATGTAAAACTGAACTCAAGTGTCTCTAACTCAAATTTACTGAGTTAGACTCCTATTTTTTAGGAATCAACACAAGTAAAATGGACCTCAACTAATTACATTGAATTGAGTGCTCTTGACTGAGTGATAAGTGACATGCCACCTCAATTAACTCCTCAAGTTGTCTGCTGATATGGAATTTCAGATTTCCTCAATTTTAATTAAGGAAAAAATCAAAATTGAGACTTTTCTTGCTGCATTTTCAACACCCCCTCTCAGAAAGAAAGGGATTATCAACCACCCCTATTCTACACCTGTTTAATGTACTGCATACAATGAGAACTACATACAACACCTCTCACTATTGCTGCTACAACATCTACAACTGAGAAGTATAAAAAAAGACCGAATCAACTACGTCTACCACTGTCTACTAGGAAAACTGTGTTCCTACTGAATCTACTATTGAGCATCCTGCTATGCTGTCAACACTCCTCTACACCCCTTAGTATATGAATGAAACAGATCCTCCTACTACTGAATAATGTGCCCCCCATGTAGCAAAGGTAATGAGCCATGATACAAACACACCTCCATGAACCCTACCCAATTTTTTACAACTCTTGGGACTAGGGCTCTACATCACTCCACCTCACTCATGGAGGTATAACTGCATG
Source organism: Pinus taeda (assembly GCA_000404065.3). Classification (NCBI taxonomy): domain Eukaryota; kingdom Viridiplantae; phylum Streptophyta; class Pinopsida; order Pinales; family Pinaceae; genus Pinus; species Pinus taeda. The sequence goes on from APFE030799950.1 coordinate 73,661, forward strand.
TTCTCCCTCTACCCACTTGGCTCAAAATGTCCTCCTACTGTAGGTCTCTCACTTGTCCTCTTCATCATCATCCTCCTATTCAACCCAACTGCCAACTGACTGAGGCTTTCTCTTGAGAGCTAAATCATGCTCCATCTCAACCATAACGTCTCTAATCCCTGCTTTACTCCTGATGGATATGCACGTATCTTCCTCTAATGTGTAAAGGCTCTCAATCATAACACCAAATTGCTTGATTTGACATGAAACAAGATGCTTGAGGTAGGCCTTCCCATATTTGAATACTACCTCATACCCTTAGTCTTCAATCCTTTATTTCTTCATCAGTTCAAGTTTCTTGGTTTCATTTCTATTTCTGAATAGCTCATTAAGAGACTTCCACATAGAAAAGAGAGTATTTTTTCCATTTAGTTTCAAGACTATGTGGTCTCTCACACCCTCTAGGATGATCCTCCTGATTCTAGCTACACACTTCTTCCAACTTGCTAGATTATGAGTGTTACACAGCAAAATATCACTGCCATCATGTCAGTCTCCCTACTGTGCTATAAACCACATTCACCCATGCTCATGCTCCTCAAAAATGGCTAAAAACCCTCTTTCCCTAAGTTAAATGAGTCATCGCGTCTGTTTGTCGAATAACCGCGCTGACAGGCGGAGGCCAATGTTGTTGTTGCGCTGCCAGCGCGGAAGGACACGTCTTTTCCGCGCTGGTTCCATTTCTACGAACAGCGCCCCCTCCATTGGTCCCTTTCGCGCTGACCGGACTCCCCCCACATAGGTTTGCGATGTCAGCGCGGCAGTTCGTGAGTTTTCCGCGCTGATCCTGTTTGAGCGAATTTGTTCTAACAACCAGCCTTCCAGACCCATCCAGAACTGGTTGTTAGCATTGTTGAGGTCGCCATCCTTTCTCTGGCATGTCTGTTCGACTGACCATCCTCTTATCATGGAGGAAAGCTCATCCCTTACCTATTCATGGAGACTCCTTCTCTTTATAAGCCTCCTCCATTGCCCATGAGCAGCTAGTTTTTGAGTTAGATAGTTAGGGAACATATAGACTTTGATTGAGGGATTCTTTGTACATTTTAGTGCTGCTCTTTGTAGGCCTTGGTGTGCTGTGTGAGGATTGTTTTGAGCTTGAGAAAGGTCATAAGCTTGTTGCCTTGTATGTGAGAGAGAGACCTTTTGACTTGGGAGATTTGTCTCAAAGGTGAATGCTTGGAAGATATGCTGGCTGGACCCTCTAGGGAAGGACTCAGCGTCAGGACACCGGTTGTACCTTACTCTACTTTTTGTTAATAAAGATAGATGACTACTCTTATGGTTCCATTTACATTCGTTCAATGATTGATTAATGTAAATTGTATCTTTCCTGACTGATACATAGTTGTCGTTAGTAGATTTTACGCTTTTGTTTGCTCTCTTTTGCTTGTACAGGTATTCATCCGCGAGGATAGCGGGGAATTGTGATCGGCTGGAGCGAAAGAGCGAGAGGAATATCTCTTCGACAAACAAGCGTTGGAATCCAAGTAGGTTATTCTCACCCACTTGTTAATTACAACTAGGAACCTGCGGTGTAGCATTGTTCGATTGTTGCTAGACCCCTGTTGGGCTAGTAGGGATCGCCTCTATCCGTAGAGGGGATTTACCTATACAACAATTTTGGCGACTCCGCTGGGGAGCTGGCCTGTCTTTTGTGTGTCACCTGTGCTTTGATTGTTCCTCCTTTGTTGAAATTTTGGAGATTGTCTTGCTGTTGACTAGTTCCTGGGTTCGTCCTAGGGACCATCTTAATTGCTTTGAAAACCTGTTGATTTGGTTTGGAAATTTTTGTTCGAATTTATTTGCTTTTCAGCCTCAGCGCATTTTATTTTAAAACAGTTGCGCTGACATCGCGACCTCCCTTCTTTGCTGTCTCTGTCATCGCGTCTGTGTGTTCATTTAACCGCGCTGACCTGGTTTTTCGAGCCAGCGCGCTTTATTCGTGTCCTTCCGCGCTGACAGCACAAAGTTGCTACAGGCATCTGTCTGTCATCGCTTTGTTGCTATAGGGTCACCCGCGCTGATCCTGTAAAAGACTTTGTTGTCCAAATTGACCTGCTGAACCTCTTGGTTTTGACTTTCTCCTGCTTTTGCTACTTGGTTTTTGGCTTAATAGCTTTGTTTGGACTATAGCTTGATTGCTTGCGAGGCTTTGTTCCACGAGTGCTCGTTTATTACTTGTTTTCAGTTTGCGCAAAGCCCTTCTTTTGCTCTTATTGCTTGGTTTATGTTTTGTCTCGACTTTTAGCGATTGCTGAAGTGTGTCAAACCGTCGTTCGTCTGGTTGTGAACTCGCATCCTTCGGGTGTTTGCTTATTTTCATTAGTGTCGCACTAAAACCCTAGGGCATCTAGTGGTCAAGTGTGTCTAGCCTCCCGTCCGCCATTTGGTGTTCTTAGTTGGCCAGTCGACTTCGTTTCTATTCCCGTTTTTGTTTGGCAATTGTTGAAAGTGATTGATTGTGTTCCGAGCGATTTGCTTTCCTCCATTGAATTCCTCATTGTCTTGTTGAGCTTAGATTACAATAGCTCGTAAACCTTTGTTTCCTTTTGATTTAGGGAACCGGTTTCAAGGATTTGGGAATTGTCTTGTGTGCATTGGGTGACTTAATGTTCGCTTAGCTTGGTTATCTCTCTAAATTCGATTGAAAAGAACTTTTATGTCATTGAAAAATAGAGCAAACTAGTGTCTTTTGCTTTGATAGTTGGAAAAGAAAAGAGCATTTCATTGTCTCGTATTTCTCAAAAGAAAAGTTTCCTTTCCTTGCTATTAGTTGCATTAGGTTGCGTGCTTGCTTGAGTTCGTTTTGTTTGTTTGAAAAATCCTTAACTCTTATTAGCTAGAATTCATCGAACAAAATGATATTCTTTGGCATATAGTTGCATTTAGGTGTTTCAAGAGATCATACGGTAGGACCTCAAACCCAAACTTAATCCAAGATCAACTGTAAAATTAACCAAATTTACATAAAAACGCATTGGAACCTAACGAGAACATTTAGAGGTCTAGGCTAGAGACGTGTTCCGGCGTCTTTAAACCTAGTAGCTTACCGTCGAGTGGTTGGGTGATTCCTCCACGGTGAAACGATAAGTGCTAGTACGGATTGGGCTCCCACGTACCGTCGCGTATATATGGGGAGACTCCATTAGGCTTGCAACCTTTATCCACAAGAAACCGAGTCTGCCGCCTTGTAAACCGTAACGCACCGAACACAGCATTCGGGAAGATTGACTGCAGTACG
>APFE030799956.1:0-108685 GCA_000404065.3 Pinus taeda
TGTACTGATTATGTTACTAAGTGGGTAGAAGCGAAAGCATTGTCTTCTGCTACTAAAAATGCAGTTGTTCAATTTCTTTTTGAGGATATTTTCACTCATTTTGGTGTCCCAAGGGAAATTGTCACAGATCAGGGCAGCCAGTTTACATCTAAATTGATGGAGAAGCTGATGGAGGAATATAAGATCAAGCACAGAACATCTACTCCATACCATCCGCAATCCAATGGCCAAGTGGAATCTACCAATAAAGTTCTTAAAGGCATTATCACCAAGACTGTTCATCTTCATAGAAGAGATTGGGTGGAAAGGCTCCCTGAAGCCTTATGGGCCTATAGAACTACATGGAAGAATACAACAGGACATTCTCCCTATGAACTTGTTTATGGGAAGGAAGTCCTGCTCCCCATTGAATTCCAAATCAAGGCCTTCAAGATGGCAGTCCAGTTGGGAATGAGCCTCTCAGAAGCCCAAAGACACAGAATGGACCAACTAAATGAGCTAGATGAAATAAGACAAGATGCAATTCTAAGGACCGATCTAGTTCAGCACCAAAGATCTAAATGGCATGATCGTCATATCAAGGAAAGAAAGTTTCAGAAAGGAGATAGGGCTCTATTGTTTGATTCAAAGTTCAAAGACTTCAAAGGAAAGTTCCAAACTCATTGGCTTGGGCCATTTGAGATTGATGAAGTCTTTAGCAATGGAGCAGTTCGAGTGAAAACTATCGATGAAATTCACACTCCTCTTATTGTGAATGGCCATCGCTTGAAAATCTACCAAAAGCCATTCTCAAAAGAAGAGTTTATCAAGTTGTTTAAAGAAGATTCTGCAATCAGGTTGGTGGAGAAGGATTCTTCTCCTCCATCAGCCTAACCTTTGGTTTTTGAAAAAAGAAAAAAAGAAAAAATAAATGTATGAGCCTGAAAACCAATCTTTGATTGGCAGTCTCATGCAGAAAACCTGAGGTGAAAATCAGGGTCACCTGACACCTCATGTTTTCCTTTCTCTCCTTATTCCATCTCATTGTCATCATTACCACCATTCCATCCACCATTTCATTCATTTTCACTCCACTTCATTTTTCATTCATCCATCCATTCACTACATTCCATTCCATTAATAAAGTCATTTTTTTTGTTAGTTGAAGTTGTTTTGTGCAGCCGAAGGCTACCACTGCAGTTTCCGCAGCTGTTTGGAAATTCTGCAGCCACTCAACTATTCCGCAGCCCTCTGCACCTGCATAAGAAAAACACAATCTGTTTTTAAATTTCTTACAGTCAGAAGTCATCAACAATAAATGGGAAAGAGTCATGCAACAACAATAAAACAAGGAAGGGTTAGTGGAGAAATCAAAGGCAATCCAAGCACGGACCTAAGGTATGATTTAAATCTTAAACTTACGGTTATCTCATTTTGCAAAGTTTTCTAGGTTATGTTTTTTGCCACTAAATGTAATGATCACTGGTCTTTTCCCATCATGCGACCATACATCCACGTATCTCCCCCCATCTATCAGTCTTTGATTACCACGATTTTGAAATACACTTGTGGCTACTTCTCTCATCAAGGTTTTCGTACCTAAGTGACGTAGCCTACTGTACTACGTCTCTCTGTGACATGATTCCGCAGCCAAGTGTAAACTCACGCCGAAACTCAAGAACCTAGCCATTTCTATCCTCCTACACCTAGCCGTTTATACCCTCCTTCGTTCATATCGCTCCATTCACGCTGTCTCATTTCATTTCCTTTGTTCATATCATTCCATTCACTCTGTGCTCACTACGCTGCCACCATTAACCATAGTCTGCTCCACTAATTCTGATCACCAGTGTTACGGCTATAGCAAGAGTCAAGGCCGTAAATCCACTGTGTCAAGGCCGTAATTTACTGTGTTAAGGCTATTGTTGAAGCCGTGTAACCTCCCTTCTAGAACAGAGCTGTGAATCCACTGTATTGAAGTCGTGTAACCTCCCTTCTAGAACAGGCCGTGAATTCACTATATTAAAGCCGTGTTTTAAGAACAGAGCCATAGAGCCAATGGGGAAACTCTTACGGGCAAAACCAGAAGGTTCAAAATTTTTGGAAGGATACCCTCAAGTTAAAGAAGCATTGCAAAAGGAAGACTGGCTACAATGCATCCAGAAATTCAAAGGCTATCACAAAGAGGTTCGAAGGCCTTTGCACGGTCTTTCAGAGAAAAGGACAATCAAGTGGAGGTGGGGGATCTAAAATTCACAGTCACAGAGAGCAGCATAGCACAAGCCACGTCAATCCCACAAACTAGAGAAAGAGGGTTCAAAAACCGATTAGTGCAAGGTCAACAGTGGAAACAAATCTTGAAAAACCCAGGTATGGATACCAGCATTTTCATAAAAGGGATTCTTGTTACTTTTGTTAAGGAAGAATAGACAACTTTACTTTTATTAGTGCAAAAATTTTTGACTTGTGAGGGAAGGTTTGGAGTTTTGTATGTTTACCATGCAAAGGTCATGATGCATTTCTTAGGAGAAGACATTAACCTCCCATATTTTATACTTTCAAGTCTTAGAAAAATGTGCTCAATTGCCCAAAGGAACCCTGGAAACATTGAATCACATCTGTATCATCATGGTCTTGTTAAGATGTTAGTTGAAGAACAATTGAAAGCAAACACAGATACCTGGGAGAGATTTCTTGTAAGAAATCATTAAGAAGAAGCAGGAGAAACCTCTGTGCCCAAAAAGAGTAGAAGAAAGAGAAAAGAGGCTACCCCTGAAATTGTTGAGGAAACTGTCCAAGAACAGATTGAAGAAGAAACTGATGTACATCATTCTGAACAAGAAATTGACCCTGAATCTACTGTAGATATTGATCAAGAAGCCCGAGGGATCATCACAGAAACCCTTGCAGACCTTGCCAAAGAAGTTGCTCAAAAGAGAAAGAAGAGTAGTAAGGAGCAAAAGAAAAACAAAGGAAAAGCCATAGCTCAGGAAACTCTCCTCACTCCTACAAACTCCAGTGATGAAGACACTCAGCCCTTAGCTCAAAGAATGGCCAAACTTCATGAAACTGCCCTGTCCAAAAAGGTGGGAAAACAGAAGCAAAAAGTGCAAAAAGAAAAACAAAGCACTACCACCGTAAGAAGGAGTAGTAGATTAAAAGGCAAAATGAAGGCCACAAAGACCAAAGGGCCATCCTTTATCGACTTGGGCACACCTGAAAAGGTTGCTACAAGTCCTTCACACGCTGAGCATGTTGAGACTAGTCCTCCACGTGAGGAAATTCCTTTTGAACATCAACTTGAATCTAAGCATGAGTTTGAGCATGAACCTAAGCATGAACATGAGCATGAATCTGAACATGAACCTGAGCATGAACATGGATCTGAATTTGAGAATGAACCGAGTCCAAAAAAGTCACCTGAAGTTGACCTAGATCAGCAGAAGGTTTATAATTATTTAGAGACGCTGGAGCAAGCAGCTGCTAGCCCAAGCAATGTTCAACATTTGGAGCAACAAATTCACTCATTAAAAAAGGAACTTTTTGAGATTGAGGTTCTAAATCGCCATATCATACAAGAAAATGAAAATTTGAAAGAGCAATCTAAAGTGGATAAGATGATCCAAGATAACACCATGCTTCATATGGGTCTGTTGCAAAAGGAAAACAAAAAGTTCCGGAAAAGATGCAGGAGGCTGAACAGAGATTTAATTAATTTGAGATTCAGGTGTCTAATGAAAAGACCGAGAATTGATATCTCTACACGGAGGAAGAGAAGAAGATTAGATGTCTTGGCAGAGGCATCAAAGTAGGTTGATTAAGCAGTGTTTTTGCATGAGGACATGCAATGCCCTCGTAGTGGGGGTATGTAGAGCCTCTAACTTACACCTAACCATCCATTATTACCTACTGTTTTTCATCACTTACCTCTCTCTTTTGCCTCCTTTTCAATGTAAAACCACCCAGATCATTACATTAGATGTCATTAAGCATGATCAAGTGAGCTTTGCTAATGTGTGACTGTTTTGTTTAGATTTTGACATATTTACAGGTATTCCGCAGCCATCTGGTGATTCCGCAGCCTTTTTGTTAATCTCAAGGTTCCACGTGCCATTTTGCCAAATGAGCCACATGGGCACTTAGGAATCAAGGTACTCGAGGTTCCTGTGCTATTGGTTTGGCCATCCACGTCATCTGCACCTCCGGTCAAAAGGGGGCAAGTTACGGTCAACAAAGGCAGCTTAACAGTGATGCGTAAGCTGTTGGGTCACGTTAGTTCAAACGGTGACTTGTCCGTGATTACGCAGGTTATGGGAGACATAATCCAACTCTGGATTCAATGCCCATAATGACCAGCACCTTCAGCTATCCACGCAAGCTTATGACGTGTTAATGAAACCTTTATTACGCATGACAGTCAGTTATTTTCCAGTTTTAGCTATATGCATTAGGCTATCTTTCAGATGCCTATAAAAACTTGTGTCTGCGTACGCTTATTTAACTTTACTATTGCTGTGTTTTTATGAACCTGTTACAATTTTAGTGCATTTCAAGACTCTGTTTTAATAGTGTTGTTCTAGCACTCTGGATTGTGATTTTCTGCATATGGAGTAATAGAAGAAGTGTTGTTTTGAAGCTTTCAATACCTTGAGTCTTCTTGGGTTATATGAATGGAGGGCCCCTGTTCATGTTAGCCTTGTACAGTATTTTATGTTCAGCATTTCCTTATTTTCATTCAGCATTTCTTTTTCTTGATACATGTATAGTGTAATTCACCTTTATGTTATTTCATTTCCAGCCTTTATTTTGAGCTGATCAGCATTTTTCTTTTGCAGGTTTTTAACCCGGGATTGATTGTGTGTTATGTATTTGCTTTATATCTAGTGGTAGTTTCAGTTGACAGATTCAAAGTTGCTGCCTTTACTTTATTCTCTTAGCTGATTTTTAGCTTTATTTCTCAAATCTGCTTGCTAACACATGAATGGTCTCCTTATTATAAATTGTTTATCTTTTTGAGATCAGAATACTAATAACTTGCAACTGACTTTGGGTACTTTTTAGACTACTCTTTAACTACTTTCTAATCGTGCTTTACACAATACTATGTGCTAGAGGCAGAGAGTTAGAAAGAGCAAAACATTATAACTAGTCTTCAAAGTAGATTTTTCTCATTTTTACCATTTCTTAGACTTATCTTTAGCTACTTCCTAATCGTGTCTTACACAGTACTATGTGTTAGAGGCAGAGAGTTAGGAAGAGATAAACATTATCATTGGTCTTTTAAGTGATTTTCTTACCTTTTATTTGCAGCAGCATGAATGGTGTCTAATGCCATTAGAAAGTGGTTCTTTGCTTTCAGTTCATTTTAATTCATTTATTTCTTTCAAGTTTTCCTTTTCAGCAAGTAGTTAGAAACCACTAATCACACACTTTCACTTATCTAGAATTCACCTTACACACACCATCACCCATCTGTTTATAAATACATCACTCCATCTTAGGAAGATAAATTAACCATAAACAACACCCAAACGACAAAAAGCTTTAAGAGGTTGCTTAAGTACATATAGTACACCTTCACTTCATCAGCTTACGAGCCCCGGGTTGACAATTAATGACATCAATTTAGGAACACTAAATTGACTAAACACTAGGTATAAAAGCACTCAAACACTGCTATGGAACTAAGGATACTCATACTATTTTGAACACTGTTATTCATAATTTCATACGTAAACAGAGAAGAAGGTATAGTTTCTCCCCCGGGAAAACACGCAGAGAAAAGCAAGACATCCCAATACAAACATCCCATTAACACATGCACTGAAACATTTATTCAATATAATACTATTTACAGAGTCTTGCCCTCTGACTTGACTACAGCAATAACAAAACCTGTTTCAGTCTTGAAATCCTCACTCTCTCTTTTTTTCTTCTCTCAAACCTCTCGCTAACCTATCCAGCCTCTCTCTCCTATTCTATCTAACCTCTGAGTTAGACAAAAGCTCACAATTTATACAAAAGTGGATTCATGAACCAATTCTGGTTCAAATCCAGAAATCTCTCACTCTCTCCTAAAGAATCTCTTCAACTCCACTCTTTTCTAAAGAAACACTAAATCAAGATTTCAAATTCCTCATATCCTATTCAAACCAAATAAATCTAACTATCTAGCCTGAACTCCACATAAGGAGGATCAATCAGCCACTATACCCTTTTTCTCAAAATAAAACATTCTCACACATTTAAACAAATAAATTTAACTAAACTCTTGCCTTCCAACCCTTTGTTAATCACAACATGTGATCATCCCATCACATTGCTAACTAGGTCTAAATGCTCTTGCATCACATGAGCACAAAAGGAAGCTACATAGGAGAATTAAGGGGAGAATAGCAGCCAAAACCACCAAAGATTGTCTTCAATCCCTCATGCACATAAGAGAGTCATCTTGAAAAGCGTACGTGGCCTCCTCCCTCTCTAATTCCCATACATGTGCATGAGGTATTATGCTTGAATCAGGTATCCTATAGCAAACAATTGTGCAATAGTGTTGTGAAGATAAATCCCTTCTCCAGACAGAAGCAATCTCTCTAGCTCAATGAGTGGGTCTAGCAACAACCTGAACAAACAAATGCAAACTTTCCTAACTTATGTTGAAAAATACAGAGATAGAGAAACCTACCTTGTTCTGATGCTAAGCGCTAAATCCTTTGATGATGACCTCAATCCCTCAGCTTCCAGGCTCGCTCCTCGTTATTCCTTATGTCTAAATACCTGTAAGAGAGATCAAAATACAACAAGAGATACAAGAGCATACATAGTATATGTCAAACATAAACTACTTGACAAATCAAGGAGTATCATTCTAAATGCATAAATATATAGACATTTGTGGAAAGTGAACATCAAATGTATATATTAATGAATCAAAAACGGAAGAATACAACCATTGCCTTGATGTTGGAGACCTCCTTTTGGGTGGAATTCCAAGTCCAAGCCAAGACTCTTCAAGCACTTCTCCAAGTTAGATGGGCAGCATTTGGGCATAGTTTTAGCATAAGAATGCAAAAAATCAATGACCAACCATTTGGGGATGGAGGGGACTTGATTTATAGGAAAGGAGGAGTTAGGGATCCACAAAAGACGGAGTAAGGGCCACATCTCAAGGGGAAGGCCCTTAAAGGTAGGATCAAGATATCCAAATGGGAGAGCTCGACCATATCTCTACCCAACAATATCCAACTCGTTGTTCTCGAAGTTTCTAGCATGTGAAGCTTCTCCTCCATTTTGGGAAAACATGCCAGAAAAGGTTTAGCATGGGATTTCATATCAAAACCCTCATTGTAAGTGCCAGGTCAAATAAATATAACCTTCCATCAGCACAAGAAGCAGTGGAGTAAAGAGCGCTAGTCCTTAAATTTAGGGTTTCAGTGAACCTTCTCCAAAATTGACTCAGGGCGGTTTTTCTTCCATTCTTCAGGGATGTTTTCCTATGTGTTTCATGATGAGTACAATTCACAGTTGTAAACATTTTTTCTCTTTGGAATGTGGAATGGGAAGTGAACAGGAAGTCTGACAAAGTATTGTGTAACAGATTCCCCCTAAAGCATGAAGGCAAAATAGGGAGTGATGGGTGAAATGCTTTACAAGTCAAGGCAAGGACTATCAAAACATCGTCAAGAAACCTAGAAATGAAGCATATACATATACATATCTGATATCTTTGATATAAACATTCCTAGTGATACATCTCAGAATAGGCATATGATATTACATTAATCCACAGCATGGATGCAGTCATCCGAATAGAAGGGATCATGTGCATGGATCCACGGCATGGACATAACCATCTTAATAGAAAGGATCATGTGCATGTATCCACGACATGGACACAGCCATCCGAATAAGAAGGATCATATATATGGACCCACGGTATGGTTGCAACCATTCATATAGAGGGAAACATGTGTATAATCATGAATAACTTATAACTCCATGCAACCTAGATTTTCTTAGATGGAATCCATGATCTTGAGCTCCATCCCAATCCAATCAATGTATGAATTCTAGCATGTGAATAGATGTGTCGAAGACAAACATGATAGAAAACCACCTAATTATCGTTCAATGATGTAATTGTTAAGAGGCACGAGAGAAACCACCAATAATGCCAATGGTTCTCAAGGTACAACATCACAATCCATGAGTGTGAATAATGAATTTGAATTCCAACACCCACAGAATCATTCGACCAAAGGCCAATGATGTGAACCTATTGTCAAACGTGAAGAACTTGTCATTGAGGCATGCAAGCTCCAATGTACTGGAAGAGACTTTCTAGATCATCTTGATGGATAATGAGTTGAATTTGACAGGAAGATATTTGTCAGAGGGCCATAATGTATCCCACATCATCGACACAAAATGAAAGATGTAGTAGAGTAGATAAGTTTGATTCAAGACTGTGGAAGAAAGGTCAAACACTGTATAAGCGGTAAAAGCCTACAAATGCGACTTCTCTTGAACATATTGATGACACGACTCCGGAGTTTGGAAACATTTGACTCAACATAGGATCAAAGGTCATAATGAAAATGTAGTATAATCAGATGAGCAAAAAAATGGATTTTCCAAACCCAGGAAGGAAAGTGATGAAATGAGGATAACCCAAACTTGACATAAGCAACAGATACGTGTCATGTTCAAGAACGACGTGTTTCCTTTACCCAAAATACAATAGATATTCGCATTCATTTTCCCCCCACTATTTCTAGTGAGTACCCCATTATTTTTTATCGCAAGCTTGAAGGGGATAGCATATGCTTTTCGTATAAATTCATCCTTCCGATGAATCCATCCTAGTAAGTTTAATGAGCCCTAGGAAGGAGAAACTCGGTCTTTTCATGGTGACAAGTGTCGTTTAAGTTTTATGAGTCCAACGAAGGGGTAGCTCGACATCTTTTTCATGTTTAGAGAGTTTTAAAAAGAGGTGAAAAAGAAACATCCAAATGTCCTTTTTCATAAATAGTCTCCTAAATCTTAAAAGGTAGAAAACAATATCCAAGAGAACCACTTAGCCATGTTCAATAAGGTATTCTTTTTTTGTAAATATTCTATCTCAATTCGAAAAAGTTTAAATTCATACTGAGTAGACTTCACTTCATTTACTTTAACAAGTTCGAAATGACAAGTACTCGGTGATCTTTTCATGTTTTGAGAGTCAGAAAAGAGCTTAAAGATGACTCTAGGGGTTTCATTTTTTTTTACGAGTCTGAAAAAGTGATAAAATAAAACTTGTTGAATCAGCCAAAATTAATCATCGTCACCATGTACCATGACATGTCGCTGCACAAGCGAAGTGCACATTACCCATTTCGAGGAAAAATATTAAAATATAAGTGAAATATGCCCTAATTTGGTAAAATTATCTTTTAAAAACTTATAAAAACCAAAAAAAGTAAAAAAAAAAATTACCATTTTACCATTTTGTAAATCAAAAAGAAACTTTACCCTATTTTACTATGATTTTTAGGCGAGGAGTGCGACCAATCTAGGACACCATTTGTCGAGCCGTTTGTTGCAGGTAAGAGATCTACCCCTTCTCTCTAATTTGGTTGTAATTTCATGTGTTTTCATTCATAGATTAGCTAGTAAGGAAGATTTGCAAAACAATTATGCCGAGGGTGATCAACACGGGTTTTACCTATCACATTTGTATTGCTCACCCTATGGCCAACTGTGTCAGCACGCTGGCAGCGCGAAAAAATACATGAACAATTGTGTTGGCGTATAGTTAATTTTTTTTTGAAAATACGCCACGTTTATGATTTTTTTTTTAGATTTGTTTCCATGGATGCTCATGAAAAAAAAAATTATGGATGTTCCGCGGGTAAATCAACCAAAAATGGTCATTGAATGGAAATAAATAGGACACGAAGTCGAAGACCATCAAGAATCCCAAGACCCAAATTGCATTACTGCCCTTTGAGCATGCAGGTTGCTAAAATTATTCAGGATTCCTAGGATTAGAACCCAAATCAAGTTACTACATCATTTGGTCGGTTGGTGGGATGTAAACTGGCAACTATTCATCATTGGGGATCAAGAACTTGAGATTGACATCTCAGTTATATACTTCATTACCAATTTGTCTAGGAGGGGAGAATAAATTTAGATGTTTGGTCATCATCCTATTGGGGAGAGTACAAATATACTGAGCATGAGGCATTGCCCAGGTTCCAAGAGTGGGAAGATTGACATAAATACCATCACTAATCTATTGCTAAGAACAATTTTGCATACCATGTCTCGATTTGTTGGATATTACGCGTTGCATGAGGCAACAAAGTCTCATTTTCAGTATGTTATAGACTGCCTAAATCCTACATTTTTCAATCGGTGTGAGGGATTGTTGGTCAACATGAAAGACCAACTTAAAAAGTGCAAGACAGGGAAGCTGAAATAGTTTGACTACATAGCCATCTTGGTGACGTTCTTCTTGGAATTTGTACCAATGTTTCGATATCAGTGAATAGAATTGGATGCTCCAGCGCCTAGGGATCAATGATTACTGAGATGGGGCAAGTTGATTCCTCGACATCGAGGTGATCAGCAAATGTCGTTTCCTCTAGCATTTTTTGGATGGTTGCATCAGCAGCTAATCATGGTCAATGATTGGGCATATGTGGGCACAGATTTTTGAGGAGATCCTTATCTTCCACTTCCACCTAGTACATGGTGGACTGATGCAGGTAAAACCATTTTTAAAGTTTTTTGAAGCTTTTGATTTTTCTTTCATGTGTACTGAGATTTGATACTTGTGATTTTTGCAAATGTTGGACCAGAGAGACCTCCAGGGGTTTCTCCGATAGTCAGGTGGGTGGCACTACAAATCGAGGAGGATGCACCCTATGAGGACGGAGTTGACTCGATTGTAGAGGCGGAACGCAACCTAGAAGTATTGACAAGAGGCATTCCAGAATATGCATCATCTATGAGGTGCCATTGCGATATCAAAGGCATATTGTAGGGGTATCTTCCAAACTGCGTTGGTTGTTGAACCAAGTCATCATAGTTGTGTCATGACATCATGAGAACCATGTTGGCGGATAGACATCTCTAGCTTTTATCTTTCTACATTTATGTAGGCTCGAGAAGCCTTGTGTCTCATAACACAGATTTTGATTTTTTGATGTAATAAACTTTTTTTTGCAAACACTTATATATATATATATATATATATATATATAATATATATATATATATATATATATATATATATAGATATATATATATATATATATATATATATATATATATATATATATATATATATATATATATATAGAGAGAGAGAGAGAGAGAGAAGAGAGAGAGAGAGAGAGAGAGAGATGGTTTTCCTATTTATTGTTTCTACTATGTGATGGTTTTTGTTTTACATATGTCGCAGATGTCTATCTAGTACATAATTAGCCAATGTATTTGTTAATGTTTTCAAATGTCTCGGAATATGTTGATACGTGATGTAATTAAAGCCTCGTTCCAAGAGACGAATATTGTCTATTAATTTGTAGCACAATGAGCTGTGAATGAAGATTAATGACTAAATCTCTAATGCTAAGAGAAACGGCTTCTCACAAAAGATCGATAACCTCACTATATTCGGAAATGTTATTAGTAGTACGACCTAAACATATGCCTTGTAAATTCACTAACTAACCATTAGGGTCGTAAATTTCCCATGCGACGAAGATAGATTCCATGTACTACAACAAGAACCATCAGTAAAACTGACATAAATGTTCAATGGAATATGCAAACCAAGTAGAACACGTGGTAAGCAGAGAAAAACATGCTTGAAAAAGCAAAAAAACACACCAAAACCAACTGCACACCAATGAATCACAAGTCTAATGTACAAATTATTTACATGAAATAATGCATAATACATCTTTAGGTAAAGCTTGTTTCAGGGCTCAGCCAACTAATTTCCTTCATATTCAACCAACTCATAGGCACCTTTCTGTAATACTCATTTAACAATGTAAGGCACATTCCACATTAGTTCGAATTTCCCAACTCCCAATTTATCATTGGCTTGATCATATAACAAGACCAAGTCACCTTCAACAAAAACACAGGGAGTAACAGTTTTATTGTCTTGTGCTTTAACTCATTTATTTTGAGCTTCAATTACTAACACAGCAATATGGCGAGTTTCATCAAGCCTTTCAAGGTAAATTAATCATTCCTCCTCCGGAGAAGTGCCAGGGAGTAATTCAAAATCTAGTTTTAATGAAGGAATCTCACATTCAACAAGAAGGGTTGTGTCTAGACCATACACCAACTAAAAGGGTGTGAATCTAGTTGTTGTCTTAGATGCGGTTTGGTATGCCCACATAGCTGAAAATATCATAAGGTGCCAATTTCGTTTATGCATCCTAACAGCACATTGAAGCATTGTAACCAAGACTTTGTTGATTGCCTCAACTTGGTCATTGGCCTGTGGATAGTAAGGAGTTGAGTTGTCGTGACGCAAATCCAACTAAGCAGTAAGCTCTATCATCATATAATGTTGAAAATGAGAACCATGGTCAGTGAAAATGGCTTTAGGGACGCCAAATTGAGCTATGACATGATTAAAAAGGAATTAAGCCACAGCTTTACCATTAGCAACATATGTGAGCGTCACCTCGGCCCATTTAGTGAAATAATCGATGGCGACAATGATATAACCATGCACCTCAGTCGAGTGAGGGTTACATGTCATGAATTCAATACCAAATTTTGAAGAGGGTCTGACGATAACAACTGGGTGCAAGGGTACAGGTGGCACGCACTGTTTTCGGTTATAAATATGGCATGCATGCCACTTTTGGACTGCTAAAATTCAATCTTTGAAGATTGATAGCCAAAAATAACTGGCACGAGGGATTTTTTTAACCATATAATATCTCGACATGTGACCACCACAGGCCCCATAATGAAATCCATTTAGTACTCTCTTAGCTTCCTCAAGTGTTAAACATCGACGAAGGATGGAATCAACACCATCACGATGCAAAGTATCCCCAATAATTCGATAAGGTTGAGACTGATGTCGAATGCGACGACATTTAGAGTGGGATAACTCTAGTCGAAAAGTTTTGGTCTGGAGATAGATAATGATATCTTCATACCATGGGTCAAAAATATTGACGAGGAAGAGATTTTCATTAGGAATTAGCTCATTAGATGCAGTAGATGTGGTTGCAGAGGGAAGGTCACAAATGAACTTGGCAAAAACCAGTGATTTCTTCGATTTAGCTTTAGCGAATTCCAAATCAAATTCTTGTAGGATAAAAATCCATTTAGAATACTTACCCCCCAGCAACTAACGAGTCAGAATGTATGTCATGGGGTTGCAGTCAAAAATCACTATGGTCTTTTGTAAGAGAATATAGTGTCGAAAGCATTGAACATTGTGAACGGTTGCTAAAGCCAGTTTCTCAACTTGGGCATATTGAGTCTTGGCTTCAATAAGATTTCGACTCAAGTAATAAATCACATGTTCATTTCCATCATCATCATCCTAAACAAGTATCATAGCAATAGTATTGTCTGTTGCAGCCAAGTACAAGAAATAATCGTGGTGATAGTTTGGGGGTGTAGTAAAGGATCACTAATGAGGGTATTCTTCAAAGCAAGGAAGGATTTTTTAGAAACTTCCTCCCAAATGAATGGGATCCCTCTCTTTAATAGGCAAGTAAATCCCTTAGCAAGTTCAACATAATTTAGGACAAAACAACTAAGGAAATTCGCTTTAGCTTGTAAACTCTACAATTGATGTAAAGAAGTTGGAGGGGGGAATTCACAATGGCCTACACCTTAAGGGGGTTGATTCAGATGCCTTTCTTGGATACGAAAAACCCTAAGAAGCAAATTTATTCAACACAAAATACACACTTATTCGGATTCAATCGAATATTGTAGCGCCGATAGTGAATAAAGATCACTCTAAGGTGATCAGGATGGTCGTGACACCTAGAAGAATGTGTAGGTAAGTCGTCGAGATATGGTTTAATGATATGCTTAATATCATGAAAGGCATAAGACATCGCTCATTGGAAGGTAGCACTAGAATTCTTCAAACCAAAAGATATTTTTTTGTAAGAAAAGGTTCCCCATGGACAAATAAAATAATTTTTGTGTTGATCGGCCGAAATAATATTAATCTCGTTGTATCCAGAAAAATTGTCCATAAAGGAAAAAATCTCACTCCCAGCACATTCGTCAATGATATGATCTATAAAGGGAGTTGGATAATTATCTTTAGGACATGCCCGTTTGATATCACGATAGTCAACACAAACGCAGATAGTCCCTTGTTTCTTAGTCACAGGTACAATATTCGAGACCCAATCTGTCAATGGAATAGGATAAATGAAACCAGCTTTAAGAAGTTTTTTAACTTCTCCCTTTATCGAAGTTTCCTTTCTAGGGTGCAAGGGGTGAAGATGCTGACGAACAGCTTTCGCATCTAGATAATTAGGTATCTCATGCATTACTCTACTCAAATCTATGCTAGGCATCTCTTCCTATGAAAAAACAAGGACATCTTAGAATTATTTGAAGAGAGTTGTATAAATCTTGATCTCATCTGGAGAACAAGAAACCCCAACATGGATAGTTTCGAAAATCCCTGGTTTGACAGAGATTTCGATGGGCATTGTAGTTGTAATGTTTCCCGTGTTTCCTTCGGAGAACACTTTGTGAACCGAAATAGGTGTATGAAGTGGATGAGTCAGTACACTGGAAACAAGGGTTTCTAGACAATAATAAATCTCACCAAGGCTTGGGAGAAATGAGGAACGATGATGGGAATCATTCCAAGAAGTTTCCTCAAGAGACATAAATTCTATGATACTTTCATCAATTAGAGATGTCTCATTCAAAGGATCTAGAGAATCCCAGGAACTAAGCTAGGGAGATTGTGAATATGCATCTAGACTCATACTAAAATGATTGTGAATTTTATAATTAGCCAGAGAAGCCAAAATGACAGCCTGATATGCTTTTTTTACGAGGCTAAGTGGCATAACATCGCCAAAACTGTCAATCTAATCAAGACAGGGAACAATCCAAGGGTCATGATGAGTCGAGATCATGTTAATTGAAGCGACGTTCGAATGTGGAAAGGAAAAATTTCCCATAAGGGAAGACTCTTTAGAAATGACCACCCCAACACTTTCGTAAGGGATATCGACATTTCCAACATATGGAAAATTACCATTTGAGGAGTTGGAAGAGAAAAAGGTGAGTTGATCGACGGTGACTATTTTCCCTTGATGAGGAAAATAGAGCAAACGAAATAGGCTAGAAATATGACCAATTAGAATATTGTAATTCAGATTGGCATCGACAACTTCTACTTCTAGGTTAACAGTTTTTCCTTCCAATTTAACTACCAAGTGATTAAGAATACCGTATGGATGGAAACATCCACCATCAAAACCTTCCAATGTATTAGGGGATTGGTTGAGAGGTGGAAAGCCAATAGCTTTCCAACATTAAAGGGACATCATAAAAGCAAAAGAACCCTCGTTAACAATATTATGATGAATAGTCTTCCTTTTGATAATAACTTGTATAAAAAAGGAAAGTTGATGCGGGAGACGAGGAATGTGGTTTTCAAGGTCAAAAGTAATCAGATTCGAATCTATAGGATCAATCCCTCCAATGGCATAGTTCTTCCCTTTGTGATGGAAAATTATAAAGGACTTCCAAAGTTGACATCATTAAAGGCACTTGAACTAAATCTTCCACAATGTTATAATGTTGAGCAGCTCGCGCATTCGAATTATACGATGACTTTCGGAGAACACCTCTGGGAGGTGGTCATATAATGGAATAATTACTAAGTCTTTCAATATGAAGAGGACCAGAACTGGGTGGAGCGGAAGTAGAGGGCGTATCAGTGACATCCTTTTCCACAACTAGTTTGGTAGGACTCTAATAATCTTTTGACAATGTAGCAATAGAAATAGGTTTCGTGTCACTCATAAAAACTTGAGAGCCTCCAGATGATGAGGATTGTGGTTGATCTACCAATTGATTCTGCTATGAGGGAAAGGGTTCTTTCAACATGATCAGTGTCCTTGGGGTGACTTTTAATAAATGACTAACCTCAGCATGACGGGGACAATCCTTGGTATAATGATCTTCATCACATATAAGACAAGGATATTTCGGCTTGCATTTGGATGCATCATCAAGAGACAGTTTAAGAGGATTATGTTTAGGGGTATCAGATTTAAACTTACCTTTACTCTTTTTTTTTCCTTTCAATGCTTTGTCTACTGTGGTATATTGGAAAACATTCACCTAATAAGTTTTACCAGGATTTTTGGGAGTATTCAAAGGAGGAGAAGGTGCAATAGCCGGAATAGATATCTAATTCGTAGAAGTAGAAGAAGCACTAATAGAATTTTGAGCTACTGACCCAATAATATCATCAACCGGTGGTGTCTCCATAGGTTTAGAATATGCCAAATCAGTTGAAGGTCATGGAGCATCGTATAAGAGACCATAAAGCATTCCAAATTGCGGATATACCAAATCTAGATACTGAGCACAAGTGATATCTTGTTCTTTATTCACATAGCCACCCATATCTATGTCTTTGGAAATTTGATTAAAAAATGACAGTAAACCATTCAGTTAAAATTTCATTAGGAATATCGAACTTAATAAGATGATGTTGATGTCTCCATTCATGGATGTGATTGGATATGTGGATAGTAGTTGTCTATTTCAAAGACGTTATTTGATGGGTACTAGTTTCATATCGAATGGGTAGATGGAAGTGAGTAAGAAAACCATAGCCAAAGTGTTGAAATATTGAAAGGCACCTCGAGATAACTTGATGTACCATTTGGCGGTAGCACCCGTTAGGGCTCTCTAGGAAAGACGCAATCGAATGGAATTGTCAACCCAAGAGTTGGATGAACACCATAAATGGTATGTCATGGCATGAGCTTGGGCGTCTTCTCCATACTTCCCTTCGAATTTTGGAGAATCGTCAAGAATTTTGGTAGGAACCAGAGGCCAATATGGTGAATGAAGTATTGGGTCATTTGTGAGCCTCGACACATCTGGTAACTCCAATGTAAATAAAAATGGGAATTGAGGATTAAAATCCATGAAAAGCCTTTGATAAGGTCCATATTGAGGATTCCAACTTTGCTAGTACTAATTTTGCCCCAATAGCGGCAGATTTTGACCATAGGTATTTTGTTATTGTCCCCACTGTGAGGAATTTTTACCATACAAAGGTTGAGTTTGTCCCCACAGAGGCAGGTTTTGACCAGGAAAAGTTTGATATTAACCTGACACGGGTAGTTGAGAACCATAAGGGGGATAGACAGACTATGAAGAGTATTGAGTATAGGGTTTCTGAAGCAATGGTTGACCTTGATACTACAATGGTTGACCTTGCTGCTACAATGGTTGACCTTGCTGCTACAACGGTTGACCTTTCTACTATAATGGTTAACCTTGATGTTGCAATGGTTGTTGATAAGACCCTTTCTGCACGTAAGGTCCTTGTTGTGCGTAAAGTCCTTGTTGTTGATAGGCTCCTTGTGGAATTTGATAGATTCGTTGTTGATATTGATAGGTTCCTTGTAGTTGATATGAGCCTTGATGCAAAGGATTACCAGCTCCTAAAGGATAAGTTCCAGAAGCAGGTTGAAACTAACCAAATGCCCCAAATGAGGGATTAGGACCAGACTACATTTGGGATCATGCCTTTTGATTGAAAAGTGGATTTTGAGGTTGTTGTGAACCATAAGGAATCATGTGCTATGGACTGACTTTGTAGACATGGATAGAGATATTTTCATTGAAATACAAGCCCTCACCTCCACACAGCAAGAAGAACCACCAACCTCTAGTATTGGGGGTAGGGAAGAGAAGGAAGAAGAAAGGGAAGAAGGGAAGAAGAAAGCATAAACAGAGGAAAAAGAGCAAGAGGAACAAAAACTAGAGGAAGAGAACCCTAAAGATCCCTCCAAACCTCAAGGGACAGAGAAACAAGGGGAACAATGAGCCTATCACTAGGAAACATAGAGCAAGAGGTGGTTGCCACATTGGCCACATTGGTCACACTAGTTAAACCCAAAAGGAGGCAGCCAAGACAAGGCCCCTTGTACTTTAAAACAAGGAAGAGCACCAAGATAAGGCAAGGGAAACCTCAACCTCCTTCAAAAATCCTTAGTGAGGGAAGAATTTGGACCTAATGAGGCAAATATTGAAGAATCTACCTCTCCTAAGGCCAAGGCTAAGAAACCTGTGCAACCCATAGGGAGGCCCACCACCGGAGCAGTCACATTAAGAGGAACAAGACACAAGTTTCCTTGTTACAAGAGGAAACAAAAGAGCTATAGGAGAGCTACAGGATAAAACAAAGGAGCTATAGGAGAAACAAGGGCTACTACAGGAGCAATAGGAGATGCTACTGGAAGGGTAGCCACACCAAAAGAAGAGGAAAATGGCCTCGGAGAACTCCAAGAGCCTAATCCATAACCCAATCTAGAATCCTACTACCAATTTGTTGAGGGAGGAAGGATTATACCTCAAAAATTTTCTATACCACTCTTCTTTGAGTTGGAGAAGGAAAGAGGAAGAACACATAGATGGATGCAAATTGAAAAATCCAAAAAGGTAGAAGATGTGGGCATCATCAAGGAAAAAATAAATTAAATGAGCAAGGAATTAAAAAACTTAAGGGTGAGAGAGTCAATCATGAGGGAGTAGCTAAATGCAGAAAGCATAAGGCTAGGAGAGAAGCTGCAAGAAAAAGAGGTGCAACTTGCCACTATGGCAAGTCTATCCATGGAAGCCATATAATGTAGGAAGTCATCCAAATCCTATGCCATCTTCCTCAAGGAGAAGTTGTTGAAATTTTAGATAAATACCCTAGCATAGTATGGCTCTCTTCCTTTTCAAGGCTACAAGAATTTCATTGATTTTTTCAAAAAGGAAAGTATTGAGGATAGAACCAAACTGATTGAGTTCTACATGCACAATATGATCCTCACAGACATGAAATTTTGGGACCCCAACTCAATATTGGGGGACATGCAACTAATGGCATTAGCCTCTTGGTTGAATCATGAGGAAACAAGAGCTGAGGAATCAAAGTGGGTGATGGCCAAAGAAGAGAGGGAGCCCTTATACATCATAGCAGAATTAGTGAGCCCCAAGACTGTCATTAGTAACCACAACCTCATCTCCACTAATCCTGAATTGGCACCTTGGTATATGGCAGCCCAAGAACAAACTATAATCCATTTTGAAGACACCTTTAGGATGTTGGGGACAGAAATTTTGTAGGCTTTCCAAAGAAGATGGCATGCCCTGCCTCATAATTTGAAAATCAAAGAGTATCACTCTCCTGAAAGACTAATGAATGCCTTGGAGAGAACCCCACTATATAAGAGAATCATGAAAAGGTTGAAGATCAAGTGGATAGGAGTCAAACTCAATCCTCCCTTACTGTTGGGTTTATAGGAGGGAAGAAACTAGATAGAAAAACAATTGGAATGGACAGACATAGAATCAAATGCAGGTTTATATACCTAGGAAAGCACACAATTTGAGGTACCTTGGGATGTCAGAGAGGCCACCAAGTCCATGAATGAACTTCATATCAGTGATTGAATTGCTTATAGGGTGAGAAACACCTTCAGCATGGGGGTGATGATGGGTCCCATCAATAGGTATATTTTGAGGCCCATTGCACTATACTCCAGCCCTTAAAACTCTCCTTTTCTCACATTAATTTTCATTTTTAACCATAATAATATTAGTAGGAATACTAAAGGGTGTTTGTTGTATTTCATGGCCTAATGTGATTAATATGGGGGAAAAAGAAGCATTTTTGGAGCTATTTACTATGTAGGGGCTAATTGGAGACATCTAGAGAGAATATGGGGGGTTATCCAATACATTAACTCCCCAACTCACCTTTAGATCAAAGATTCCTCACCAACAACTCGAATTCACTAGCAGCCAAGGAAATCAAGTGCATGTGAATATCCAAGGGAACCAGATCCACCAATCTCGATATTTTGGAGGGAATCACTCCTCTTTTCAAGGGAGATGCCCCTCGGCTACTTTTTGTATAAATAAACAATCCAAAAGGCTCATTATGATTCAAATTTGTGTTGTAGCTACTGAGAGCCTCATGCTTGAAATTTTTATTCTCATCTTTCATATGATGCATGTGATTCTTATTTTATGTTAATGAGAAGTTCACTATTAGTCTGCATCTAAGTTACTTTTGGAGGGATAGAACCCTTGGGTTTGGGTACAACCTAGAGGCTTTAGTCCCTCTTTTGTATTTATTCCATGTTCTTATTCAAGTCATTTTAATTCTTTTCTTTTTTCAGTAGGTATTATATCATAAAAATTGTAGTTCCAGGTTTCCTTATCACCTCTCTCGTGGGAAGAGCGATTGGAAGATCTACAATAACGACCCAAAAATATATGTTTATAATTTATTAGAAATTGTTAAGTATTGGACAGTAATCCTTCTGCATGTTTATTTTCTACAACTTAGAAATTAGTAGCATTGGTTTGGAAATTAGATTTGTGTAGTAGAGTAGAGTAGATTTTAATAAAATCCAACTCATCTTTTCCATGTTAATTTACTTTATTGTAATAGTGATCATTTGATGCATGTGTTTGACTAGTTTTTAGGGATTGTGTTGACCTGCAGGGGCGGGAACACCTTTACACATCCACCTAGACCATTCCATCTCCCTCCTATACACCTCACATTTCCTCCAAACTCTGCCATTGAGATCACTCTGCTAGGATAAATGGATGGCACCGTGGGAACAAACTTTAGTGCAAGAAAGAACTCTGATGGGTACTAGGATTGGATAAGGGGCTCCCACACCCTTCATTCACCTTATTCTACCTTCATCCACCTTATTCTACCTTCATCCACCTTCTTCTACCTTCAAGACACCATTCTTGTCCTCAAAAATCTATCAGAGCCCCCTCCTATAACAAAACAGGGCCTCCTATAGTAGACTTGTAGCATTCTTTTCTTCAACTAGATTTGCTCTAGATTTTGATCATTGGATATTGAATTTGAATAATGGCACACAAGCCTTGATTTACTATGAGGAAATACTCTAAGACCATTCCAACCACATCCTCTCCTCACTACAAAAATAAGACAACAAATAGAATTAGAATTATCATTTTTTTCCATAAGTGTGTTGAAGATTGAATTTCTCGTTTTCAAGCAAGTTGAAAATACATAAATTATTCATGCAAGTATGATGTTAATTTGATTAAGTATGCAAATAGAGTAGCATGGTTTACTTCTACAACTAGACTATCATTTTCCTTTCATGCAATTTCAATCAGCATTTACATTGAATGAGTGGCATTTTCACTTATGTAGTTAGAATCATGTTCATCTCCTTACAATAATGACATCATTTTCTCTTTGTAGTTAGATGAAGGAGGGGTATCTAAACACCTTGATTTGATCTCATGACTGAGGGTGACATGAGTAGAACCTAACCTATTATGCATATAGCACTATCACCTCTAAGTTTGTACAAACCCGGGGATGATGATTTAAGTTGAGAAGCCCTTGGGAGTTGCAACATCCTTAGTACAATATCGGGGCTCATCATTCTTGTAGATGCCTCTGATCCAATTAATCACAAGCTTGGAATCCCCATAAATATTCAACTATTGAATATTCTATTCAATAGAAACCTGAAAATTTATTTTTAGAGCCATCATCTCAGTTGAATTATTTATAGCTAGACCCAATCCTTCCTTGAAGGAGAAATACTAATGTTCTTATAGGAAAAGGATGCCCCCAACCCACCCTTTGGTATATTTTTTATGTTTCCTCGTCAAAGGATGCCCATGGGAGGTCTATTTGAATGGGATTTTTTGCGTAAGGAGTGGAGGAGAGGGGATGATGAACAAAATCATATGAGCATAAGATTGCAAGGCTCTGAGAAGCTACATTAATATCAATCGAAGGTTTATCTTCGAAAATTTCATGATTGCGCTCAAGCCAGATACCCCAAGCATAAATGAAGGAGAGAGCCTAGAAGTTATTTTGAACATGTGAAAAAAACAATTTTGTAAGTAGGATTCAATTGTATCACCTTCCCAAAGAAAATTTTTATGGAGAAGTCGGCACAGCTCTACGCAAAAAGACTTGGAAAAGTGACAGAGATGTGATAAACATATTCAACCTCTAGATGAAAAAGAGCACATCTTCCAGGCCCCTAAAAAGAACTCTTTTGAATCTTTACCTAAGTAGGGACCTTGTTCTTTGTCATATTCCACATGAATAACTTTGCTTTTGGCAGGGCATTTGACCTACCAATTTTTCCCCACCAATGTTGAGTCGTTTGAAGAGAATCAAATGTAATCTTAAGATAACATTCCTGGGGGTATATCAACCATATATATGAAAGGTCCATACTAGACTATTTAGTGACTCAAATAGTGATATATGGCTCATCAGAAAAGACTAAGCGGGGTTTTCTAAGAGAGTTTCTCAATGGTCTGCAATACTTGATTCCTTACTAGATTCCCACACTTGATACCCCACATGTTGTGGGAGACATGAGATATTCCTAAGATGGAAATTTTTGTGTTCAATTAAAAACATAATTAACTCTTCAGACAGAAGAGAGTGCTAGTTACAACCAACCCAGGCATCTCTACCAACAAGGAGGTCAACCCCACTTCCAATTTGCCAGCAAAGACCAAATCTGATGAGAGTGAAGGAAACAGTGATAGTGTTCCATATGGTTGATCACCCTGATGGAGTAGGGGAATATAAATGAATCTAATAATATAATGGACAAGGAGAAACATACTTCTTATATATGCATTTTTCCCAAAGCCCTTAACCCGAAATAAATCTCTAGGCACTCTTAGCTACTAAAGATAATGAAAACCAAATAATATCCTTCAAGCCCAAATCCCCATGCTTTTTTGGGAGAGTGATTGACTTCGAGGAGGCTAGATAAAAGGGCATATTATCATCATTCCCTTCCCAAAGAAAAAGAAGGGAGATCTTCCTGATGTTTTTAATAATTTCATTTGGAATCTAGGCTAGAGTGGCCCAGAAAACTAGGATAATTTCAATAACAATTTTGGTGAGAACATATTTTCTTATGTGGGAAAGCCATTTGTTGCACCAGAGCTTGATTATTTTTTCAATTTTATCAATAAGCCGCAACCAATCATTTTTTTCTTTTTTTTTGTAGTTATTTGGCTTGAGTGTGAACCCTAAATATTTGAAACCGCTAGAAATTTCCTCTAATTTTCTTTCTAGAATCCCAGCCAATTGTTTCTTGGCTTGGTTTGAGATAGCCCAATTGAACAGAGATGACTTATCCAAGTTAATGATCATCCTAGTGGCCTTACAAAAATCCTTCATAATAATATTTAAACTTTGGATATAGTGGATGTTTTCTTCACATAGAATAATAATGTCATTCACAAAAAGAAGATGAGAGATGTAAATGTTTGCACCTATTTGAATGCCTTTGAAATTTCTCCTAGAACAGTTCGAAGAAATAAACATGTTGAGGCTTTAGCAAGCAAGAGAAAAAGTAGGGGGGACAAAGGGCTTCCCTGCCTTAGCCCTTTTCCTCCATGAAATAAATATGAACCTTCGCCATTAATCAACAATGCAAATGACAAGGAATTGATACAACTATAGATCCAACCAACAAAACCATGATGAAACCCAAGGTGAAGAAGGAAGAGTTGAATGAAAAACCAATTTACATGATCAAAGGATTTTGAGAGGTTTACTTTGTACACCATGACATGTTTTTTTCCTTATGAATTGTATGAATACTTTCTTGAGCAAGACCAATGGCATCATGAATATGCTAGCCATGTAGAAAACCAAATTGTTCAAGAGAAACATGGTTTGAAAGAATCATCTTGATACAGGAAGCAGTGATCTTTGAAATAATTTTATAAATGTAATTATATGTAGAGATGGGGAGAAAGTAATCAAAACATGTGGGCTTATCAATCTTTGGGATCAGAGCAATTAAGGTGGTGTTAAAGGGAGCTAGAATATGACCATTTTTCCTGAAATATTCCACCAATTGTATAAGGCCCTTCTCTATGAAATGAAATTAGAATATCTACAATTCTATTGGAAAATCATCTGGACCATGACTCTTCCCTTTTTGGAAACCATGTAAGGTGGTTTCGAGCTCCTCTATATATATTTCAGACATGAGAAACTCATTATCTTCATCCTTGACAAACCTCAAGAAATAAGAGGCACTTCTAAGGATATGATCAATATTTACTTCACTACTGTCCCTAAAGAGGTGCCTAAAGTGTGAAACACCTATCTCAGCAATACCTTGGAAAGAGGTGGAAAAATAACTATATTCCCTATTAATAGACCAAATTGTGTTTATTGTTCTTCTGTGATTGGAAAATTGGTGAAACATTTTGGTATTTTCATCGCTAGCCTATAACCAAAGGGGCATGTTCTTCACCCACCACTCCTTTTGTTGGGATGGGGTCCCCTAGGGTCAATTTTGGGACAAAATCCCAAGCTTTGTTGTATAAAGATGTAAGGTCTCCGCAAGTTGTGGTCGCAGAGCGCGTAGATAATTAAAGAGTCATAAAGGGTTTTACCCTTCTTTTATGTAAGATGAGTCAACTTTTGAAGATCTACCCATGGTCCACGGACCATGGGATTGTATAAGTAGGTGTGCCTTAGGATGTCTAAAGCAAGTAATTAATTTTGATCTATGGGAGAATTCTAAAGAGTTAGCGGAGGAGAGTCAAAAGAAAGAATTTGCAACTATGTGCACAGAGACCTAGAGTAGAGTCCGCAGCTGAGTGTGTGGACCCCTGTAGTTGAGTACACAGGGAAGTCTTGAGTCTGTAAGCAGAACTGAGTATTAATAAATAAGATTGTTGCATAAATACTTGTGTTTATCTCTTTATTTTTGTTTATATGAATGTGCCTTATGTTATAATGGGTTTATGAAATAATGATATATCGATGCGTGACTTTACATGACTTATATTGTTATATAAACGCAATTACTATTAACTGTTTACGCGAAGATTATCTTGTTGTATGTTGAAGTTATCAAACACTTAAGTTGATATAAGTAATTACTGGGTTATAAGTAATCTTTGATGTGCGTAAATAGTGGATTCTCCAATTCAGGGTCCGCAAAGACAATGGTAGACTGTTGCGAAGGTCTAGAGGTTGAATAAAGAAGTTACATCGATAAGCCTTAGAGGCTTATTGATCTGCACGAAGGTAGATTTAGGGCATAAATGACATCATGCTCATCTCTGGGTGTGCAAACTTGGTTTTAGTATCCCCCCATATTGCTTCAGGTGAAACTTCAGTCTGCGCTCCGTGGATTGATACCGAAAGGGCCAGTAGTGTAGGGATTTGTTTGGTGCAACTAAATATGAACCTGGGTCAGGACCCACTAAGCCAACAAATGGTTTCTTTGCCGACCGAGATCTGCATAAAGAGATGTGTGATGTCACCTGGAATCCAACAAAGAAAGAATCAAGAATTGTTTGGATAGAAAGATCCATGAATTTGTGGTGCAAGAAAACAAAAATCTCTTCCTGACGAATGAACAGTGGTTGGATAGATACTGATACACAAAGATACACGAAATCTTGTTCTGCACCTTCCCGATTGAACTATATGAGTGAATCACTAAATTGGCATACGGCCAAGGAAGGTGGAGGCTTGACGGTCCAATAGTGTGGGCCCCGGAGCTAGTGCAGAGATTGGAAGATTCTAAAGATAAGATCGCATGCACTGTCAATCACTAGCTTGATCGAGTCATAGGAAGATTTGTGACAGAATTCGTGGTCGATACCTCAGTCAGCTATAATGAAGCAGAGCGACGCTTCTTCAAGGGATCGCGAGGTAAGTATTTAAGATCTTTGAATACTTGGATTAAGATGTTCTTGTGTGAAAAGCAGGTTATGCCATTACCTTGATGTTTGGAGCTACGCGAAGTGGAAAGTTCTTCAGGGATAGAGGGGGAATAGGCCCTGAATATAGCTCGATAATCGAACCTCCTCTGAGTGACAACGAGGAAGCAGCACAGGATTCACCGTAGAGCATTGTCCAAATAATAAGGCAAGGGTTTTCGCAAATACCTCATTCGTCCACACCACCTCCATCTTCACCTCCACAACATACACCTTTTCCCACACCACCACCACCTCCGCCACCATTCAATATGTCGAATACGATGAAATTCTTGTTTTTAAGGGCTTGGGAAATGAGGACCCGGACCAATTTTGATTCATTATGAAGGCCATGTGGATAACATAGAATATTACATATTATCATATGAAGAAAGTGCAGTTGGTTACTACTCTACAAGATCGCGCGTTGATGTGGTACATTAAGTACTGCATTGATAATCCAATGGCATCATTAGTGGACACTCAAACTACTCTAAACAAGGAGTTTGGTAGGCCTAAGTCTAAAACACAATCAGTAGTGGGGTTCAAGGAAATCGTGATGAGGATCCGTGAAACGCCCTGGGAGTTGGATCAAAGACTGAAGTGCGAATCTACAAGCTAATATGAATCTCATAGACAGTCAGCATCGTGATTGGTTTATAGCTATGCTCCTACCTCACTTAGGGATTGCTTTGTCACAACAAAAGATAGGAACTCATGTGGAAGCACTAGAGATCGCAATGAGATTACATGAGACACCTATCCAGAACGCGACTTTAGGAGTTCAACAAATTCATACTGAGTTGCTTAACCTCTCCTTAGAGTTTCAGAGCTTGAAAAAGGAGGAAGTGGCTCGGCCAAAGGTGCGCGAAGAAGTTTGGTGCCTCAAGTGTAAGAACCAGGGGCACGATAAGGATAATTGCCCTGTTTTCACGAATTATGTGGTAGGAGGATGACCCATGCCTCTGAGGCAGGAAGCCCCAACAAGACAAGTACAGGGCCCGCGCTATGGTGCACTATCTGTCAAGTAGCAAGAAAACATGTAATAGACAATTTCCACTTGCTAAAAAAAATTGTACAGACGCTGCAACAGTTGTTCTGCAACTTCTGTAAATCGATAGGCCATGATGACTGTAACTATCGTAGCTATGAATTAATGATGGACAGAATGCCTACGTATTTGATGCAAATAGAAACTTGGCCTCTGGATCAAGGCGCAGGGGGGGGGCAAAGGATATAAGGGTCGCAGCTGAGGCCAAGGAGGAGGACCTGGTAGAGGTGAAGGGAAATTTATTTGCTATAATTGTGGAGTGCCAAGACACTACACATGGGAATGTACGAGCCAAACATGCCTGTCATGCTGGTATTGTACTCAATTTGACCACACGATAGAAGAATGCCCTATATTGATAGCTAAAATGTAGGAGAAGAAGGCGTAGCCTCAACATTCCACCCAGAACCTATAGATGATGAGGGAAGATCCTCACGAAGAGGATCCCAATGTCAATATCATGTTGCGAAGTGGTATGCTGACTAATAACGATAAGGGAAAACAGCCTGAAGAAGGTGGATGGGTCTGCAAGGCTCCATAAAAATAAGTTGGGTTTGATCTGGAGCATGAAAAGGAAACGTTCATGGAAGCAAAGAAAATCTTCGATGAAGCCTCTACCTCAGGAATTCAGGATAAGCTATCTGAAGAAGTTGACCCCTCCATGCTTACTAATTTCTTGGAGAATTTCATGAAACTGTTGCGCGACAGAATGCTGTGAAATGATTACAGGAGTTGATAAACAAATGTGTTGGTAGGGATAATGCTTCTAATGGGCATCATGCAGTCAGAAAGATTGGCAGACATAAGACGAGAACAAGACACGACATGAGGCTCACTATGCAAATAGGAGAATACGAGATGGATCAATTTATTCTGGATCTTGGGTCGAATGCGAATGTTTTTCCAAAACAAACTTGGGAAAAAATGGGGAGGCTTGCACTGCAGTGGTCTTCAATTCAATTAAGAATGGAAAATCAACAGAAGATTATCCCTATGGGGAGATTGCATGGGGTAAACGTAGATATAGAAGGTGAAAGTGTGTTGGTTGACTTTGAAGTAATAGAGATTGTTGATGAAAATAATCCATATCCCACGCTCCTTGGAATTAATTGGGCTATCGACATGAATGGGGTCATCAATTTGAAGAAGCAGACAATGTCATTTGAAATAAAAACGCTCTGCGTGGTAGTACCGTTGGAACCCATAGAAGGACCGCGCTATACTGAACCGGTCCACGACTATGAGGAAAGTGATGATGATTTGGACCAGATCTATAACATAACAGTGTGAGACCAAGATTGGGTTAATTCAATAGTTGATGGATGAATTGCATGGGACTGTGAAAGCTCCTGTACATCAGATTCAGACAAAGAATTGGAGCACTGGCAGAATAGGTTACACGAAGTATCTACGCTGCGACGTAATATGATGACTAAATCGTTGCATTGTGTTTCATCCAAGGTAAGAAGTTTGCCTTATTATGATGGTCTAACTGATGTAGATAAATGTTTGGATGCATTTGAAAGGGAAGTTCCTGAGAAGCATCGCTTCCAAGCGCTAGATTTGGCATTGCACGCTACACCTACACAGTGGTGGGGTGCACATAAAGACAATTTTGAAGAATGGCGTGACTATAGGAGGATGATGAGGATGTGATTTGGTCACCCCAAGTTATGGTTGACTGAGAAGTATAATGAGAGAAATGATCCACGTGATCATTTGGCAAAGTGGACTAAGGTTTATGGAACAGAGTCGTAGCCAGAGTGGGTGCATATTTTTTGTCACACTTTGGACATCATCCCTATGAACTGGTATTTGGAAACAGAGCTCCGCCACGGAACTTTGAAATGGGATATCTTAAGAGAGGGGTTCGTGAGGATTTTCAACTTTTAATACAGATTCGAAAGTATTGATGAAGCACTATAGGAGGTTAAGGCAGCAATCTTCGGGGTTCCTCAGGATCCCTTGGAATTGATTCAACCGGATTGGAGCACCCAACTGCGCCATGCGCCGGAATTCTATAATATGACTGCTGAAGGAGAGGATTAGGATCCAAGGGATATTAACATCCCTGAAATAGAAGGCCACCGCAAAGTAGAGGGACCGCAGATAAAGAACCCTGACATCACTACGCCACTGAAAACTAATAAAGTAAACATTGGTACAGAAGCGGAACCGAAGTTTGCGAAGATAGGGGATTACTAGGATGATTCTATAGTGGAAAAAGTCACTGAGTTTCTCCACGAATATCAAAATATATTCCCTACCAAATTTTCAGACTTGAAAGGCATCATAGGTGATTTGGGAGTGATGAAAATAACTTTGAAACTAGACATGAAGCCTGTTAAGCAATGGCCATATCACCTTAATCCCAAATACAAGGAAAAAGTCTACTTGGAGTTGGACAAGATGCTTGCAGCAGGTATTTTTGAACCAGTGGAGGAATCTGATTAGGTGAGTCTAATGGTAGTTCAGGAAAAGAATCAAAAGGATGAAATAAGGATTTGCGTAGATCTCAGGAAGCTTAACTATGTTTGCGTTCATGATCCTTTTCCAACTCCGTTCATAAATGAAGTACTGGATAATGTTGGAGGACATGAAGCATATTCATTCACTGATGGGTCCTCTAGATACGATCAGACTAAGATCGTGCCATAAGACAAGAGCAAGACGACCTTCGCGATAGAGTGGGGATGTTTCTAGTATATAGTGATGCCTTTTGGACTTAAGAATGCATCAGCGATCTTCTCGCACGTGATCATCGCAATGTTCAAAGAGTTCATTCACAAGTTCTTGGAAGTCTATTTCGATGACTGGACAGTGTTTGGGCTAGTTAAGAGGCATGTAGATAGTTTGCGCTTAATGTTGGATACATGCCGAAGGTATCAGATTGCACTAAACCTAAACAAATGCTTATTCTGCGTCCCTTTTGGGATCTTGTTGGGTCATGTGGTATGCAGGAAAGGACTTATGATGGACCCTACTAAGATCATAGTAATAATCAATTTGGAAGCCCCAAGGAGTGTTAAAAAGTTGCGTGCTACGCTGGGTCATACTGGATATTATCATAAGTTCATCAAAAGTTATGCTCAGGTTATCGTGCCTATGGAAAATATATTGAATAAGCATGCTACGTTCTGTTGGGAAGAAGAATGTCAATGCAGCCTGGATGCACTGAAGGAGAAAAAGGTCACCGCGTTGATCCTAGTCTTCCCGGACTGGAAGAAGGAGTTCCATGTGCATGTAGATGCCTCATGTATTGCGCTAGGAGCAGTGTTGACACAAGTTGGCAAAGGAGAGTTGGATCACCCTATAGCGTTTGCGAGCAGGAATTTGTCTAAGGCTAAAAAGAGTTATTCAACAATAGAGCCCGAAGGCTTGGCAATGGTGTATGCACTCTAGAAGTTCAGACATTACCTGCTACGCAGACATTCCAAGATGTACACAGACCATTCTGCATTGAAATACCTAGTCAATAAGCTTGTGTTGGGGGGGGGATATGCAGATGGTTGTTGTTGTTTCAGGACTATGATTTCGAGATGTTTATGAAGCCAAGAAGGTTGAATGCAAGGCCAGACCCTCTGTCGCACATTGAAACGGGGGAGGAGCCTACCAATTTGGAGGAAGGGTTGCCTAACGCGCAGCTCTTCGCAATGTGCATAGTGGACAATCACTTTGCAAACATTCTCCACTTTCTAACCACATGGATGGTTGTGCTTTAGGGATACACCGATCAAAAGAAGATTGGTGATGCAGGCAGCAAAATTTTTCAGTTATTGCAATCCATTTGTATAAGACGAGATCGTATGAAATACTTCGACGCTATGTGCCCGACTTTGAAAGAAACAATATCCTCATTGAAGCTCATGGAGGAGTTGCAGGAGGGTATTATGCAAGAAAAGCAAAAGCGCAGAAGATTTTGCGTGTTGGGTTGTGGTGGCCGACATTGCATAAGGATTTTAAAGCATATTGTAGGGCATGTGATGCATGTCAGAGGATGGGCAGGCCATCATGGAGGGATGATCTGCCTTTGAATTTGCAGGTGTCATTGCAACCATTTGAGAAATGGGCAATTTATTTTGTAGGACCGATTCAACCTCAAGGCAATAAGATGAGTGTGCAATATATCATCACCACGACCGAATATTTGACCAAATGGGCAGAGGCACAACCTGTGAAAGATTGTACATGGGAAACAACAGTGAAATTTCTATTCGAATATGTGTTGACCAGTTTTGGTTGTTATGACCGATCGCGGTACGCATTTTCTCAATGAAATGATCAGCGCACTGACAGAGGTGTCCAGGTTTACCATCACAAGAGTACGCCATACCACCCTCAGGTCAATGGAATGGTTGAGGCTTTTAATAAGATATTGGAGAATGCACTAATGAATGTTTTCAATGTGCAGCGGAATGATTCGGACGTGTGCGTACCAGCTATGTTATGGGCCTACAAAACTACTTGTAAAAATCTTACTAATCATACACCTTTTAGGTTGGTCTATGGTCTAGAAGTTGTAATGCCTATGGAATACATTGTGCCTAGTCTATGCATAGCGGCTTTCATTGGAATGGTGGACTGTGGAGCCTTACAAGAAAGGCTCGCGTAGCTCACAGAGCTTGAGGAAGATAGGTTTTTGGCTGGATTTCATCAGCAGGTTCAGAAGGGACGTGAAAAATCTTGGCACGATTGGCACATCAAAATGCGCACCTTCAAGGTAAATGATTTAGCTTTATTATATGACACTAAGTTTGATAAGTTTCTAGAAAAATTTCAGATGCACTAGCTGGGGCCATATGTTATCAAAGAGATTACAGATGGTGGAGTAGTTCAACTTGCGAAGTTGAAGAGATTCATTTCCGAGAAGGGTAAATGGAAGTCGATTGAAGCCATACACCGGGGATCCGGCCCAATGACTACATGACAGTAGCACAGTATTAGTGCTCCATGCAAATGCAAGAAGGCGCGGGACTATAAAATGCAATGCTCGATTTGAAGAGCTACGCGACACGGGGTCTGCGCGAAAATGAATGGTGTCACAATCCCAGAAGAAGCGCGAAGGGCACTGTGCTATACGAGGAGAGACCGCGCAACGCAGCCAAAAAGTAATCGTTACAGTCATTGTTCATGATTTGACTGCCAGGAGATGGTTAAGAGGAGTGGGGGGCGGAATTTAAGGCATTTAAGGCTGAATTTAAAATTGGAATCTTTGGAAATCTGCCGCCAATTCAGCATTTATGGATGGATTTTGGGGGCAACGATCGAATTTGAATTTGAATTTGCCTATAAATTACACGTGGTCATCCAGCAAAAAACACTTTACATTCTTATAATTTCAGTGTTCAGTTGTCGATTGCTTATGAATCCTCAGGTTTACACTTATTTGGTCGCTAGTTATGTATTTGACAAGTTACTCGAGGACACCCAGCGGTTTATTCTCAGCACAATGTCTGGACCAGGAGAGACTGCTAATATTGGAGGGGCTATCGCCTCTGAAGGAGCTACTCGAGAGGTTATGAGCATGGAGACTCTAGCTGTAGTGCCTACGGCGTTGAGGTCGCTTAGGCCGAAGCCGACGCCAGTGAGGGAAGTCCCCAAACCTAATAATGACAAGTAGAAGAATCCCATGTCAGTGTGTGAGTCACCGAGGAAGCATGCATCCACTCAAGCTTAGAAGAGAGACAAACCAAGCTCGAAAGAGAAGGGAAAAGTGGTGGACTTGGAGGCTGAAGTGGGTGCGGAGGACATCGACACCAAGGGGGTGGATCTAATATCCAAGTTGTCGGATTATATCCCTCCACGCAAGGGGAAAGTGCAAGTCTCTAAGGACCCAGATGCAGGAAAATTCCTCTTTAATACACCCCTACTACCATAGAACATCACTTTTGAAGGTCTGCACTTGGCGCAGATTCCCCATCTCGAGCTAGAAGATTGGGATTTGGCAGACCATGAGAGGTTCCCCCACTTGGCAACATAAAATTACATGAAGAGGGTGTTCTACAAAGAATCAGGTGTCAGCGCGCTAGAGTCGGTGGAGTGAATTCGCAGAGTGAATCATTCGAGGTTGTTGAACCTATTATGGGTGTCCCACTACCACTGCTCCGACATTAATCTGGTTGTGATCAAGCAGTTCCTAACCTTGGTGCATGACGGTTGTTTGTGGCTGAGCACTCCAATCCCCATCACTAATATGCTAATCCATTGGATCACGCTGTTACCACACTCAGGGTTGAATCCAACCAAGGAGTTTGGCAGAAAGACGAGAAAGCGCGACCTCACAGTGAAAATGAAGGATAAATTCAAGCTTGAGAAGAAGTCGTGCAGGTACTCTATAGCCTCAATCACCAACCCCACAATGAAGGTCACCACATAGATCCTTGCGGGAAAAGTTATGAGAAAATGTCGCGCAAACAAGGTTCCAGTGCCAGTGATTTATTTGGCTGCCCAATGTGCGGAAGTCGTACAGTTCAACTGGGCGTGCCACCTTTGTAGTGAGTTGCTCGCGAACTGTCAAGAGGCACAAGACGAGAGAAAAACATTCCACTATTTGTGGTTGTTGCTCTCCATTGTGCTCGTCACTTGGGATCTACCAGAGGACAGTCAGTTTCCTCCTCTGGGTAAGTATTTGCCGAAGGCCGCACAGTTTGCCTCCTTGTGGGCAAAAAAGGACGTCGCGCGCGTCACAGAGACCAAAGTCTTTTGGGTGCTGATGGAGGCAAGCATTAGCATGGCCATCAACCAGAAGTCATGGTTGTCACCAACCGTGTTTGAGTAGATTTCAAGGTACACGAAGTTCAAAGCTGACTTCCATTGCGTATACATCCAGGCACGGAAGGATCCACAGCAAAAATGGTTCAACCTACCCTACCTCGCTACAGATGATGCTATTGAGGAGGTCATCAAGTGTTGGCCGACAGATTGGCATTCTCCATCCAATCTGGCCGTAGGGACTAGCAAGTCCGCGGAGAAGAAGAAGAAGGTTCAGCAATTGGCTGAGAAATGAAGAAAATAGGTTGAGGAGAAGGCCCGGGTGGAAGCTGAGCATGTTGCGAAGCAGCAGACCGAACAAGAAGAGTGTGACTCTAAGTGCAGTGATAAGTCTCCTTCACCCCAAATAGAGGAGGAGGACCAATCAGAGCAAGGTGGCAATGGTCAGGAGGAGTAGATCACTCCCTTCCAAGTCAAATAGTGCAAGGAACAAGGAAAGGAAGGGCTGCGGAAGAAATCGAAATCAAGTCATCACTAGACCCAATTACTTTGACAGATCATGACCTTGATGAGATTGGAGACAAGGTGAGCGATACCATGGCAGAACTGTTGCAACAGTTTGAGCAGCAGCAACAACAGACATTGAGCACCATATAGAAGGATTTGTGTGAGCTACAAATTCAGACGAC
This sequence comes from Pinus taeda, assembly GCA_000404065.3. Lineage (NCBI taxonomy): Eukaryota > Viridiplantae > Streptophyta > Pinopsida > Pinales > Pinaceae > Pinus > Pinus taeda. Next base: position 34,462 of record APFE030799956.1, read on the forward strand.
TAGAATCCAGGTAGGCACAGGGCAGAGCAGTGCTGCATCAACAAGTTTAGCATCGGGGACCACTCAGACAGCGGAGATGTTTCGATCATTGGACCTCTGGGCAATTTCGCTACCAGATGGATCTTTGAGTGCAGAGGCAGCTGATGACAAGGCCATAATGAGTTCTTTGAAGAACATCGGCCTCAACCTGGTTGTGCTCCCGAATGAGTACATGCACACACTGCAGGCAGGTGTGCTAGCAGAGTTCAGGCGCGGGAGTAGCGTGCTCAGCCTCATAAGTGAATATCAAGTAAAAAAACGAACAGATATTCGCTGAGAAGTCAGAGGCATTGGAAGCACAAAGGAAAATTTAGGGCAAGAACACCCAGCTTGTAGCCACAGTAACAAAAGCCTGCATAATGGTACCTAAATTGCATATACCAGAGGAAGCGTCGTTGGAGGCGAAGATCAAAAAGTTGGCTGCAGGTGTGTGTGATGCCAAGATAGAAGTGGTCAAAGTTCAGTTTGAGTTGAACCTGAAGATAACAGAGTTGGAGTTGAATTCACATACTTCAACTCTGCCAGAGGTCAGCGAACAATGCAAATACGTTGTGAAGGATGGAGTCGCAAGAGTGGACACCGCGATGGTAGACTGCACCATGCTTTTTGAGCAGGCGATGGAGGTATTCACAGCTCTGTAGGAAGATCCCACCCTACAACTCTTGAATACAGAAGTGCACGAGCTCCAGACATAGTATGATGAAGTAAGGGCAACGGTGTGCACCATTGCTACCGCACAATGCCTTGCTAAGCTACAGAAGGAGAGGCAACTGCTTACATAGGTGGAAGCAGCGAAGAATAAAGAGGCAATCCTCAAGGCCAGATTGGGGCCTTGGTTGGATGAGGCCTACATCGTCTCTGCCAACATTGAGGAGAAATTGGAAAACTTGCAAAGTACGCAGCAGAAAATCCAGCAGGACAGTGCAGGACCAGCCATAGAGCAATTGGTGGAACAGATCAAGCAAGCAGCCACGCAATGCGCGGCTGAGGTAACAGTGGCACGAGTGGAGTTGGGGGATCTTCGCAGAAATATCTTCGTGCCAACAGAGTAACTCGAGGGCGAGTCACGATCTTTGTGTTGGGGGCCTATTGGGATGGGATCCCTAAGGTCAATTTTGGGGCAAAAGCCCAAGTTTTGTTGTATAAAGATGTAAAGTCTCCGCAAGTTGTGGTCGTGGAGTGCGTAGATAATTAAAGAGTCATAAAGGGTTTTACCCTTATTTTATGTAAGATAAGTCAGCTTTTGAAGATCTACCCATGGTCCGCGGACCATGGGATTGTATAAATAGGTGTGTCTTAGGGTGTCTAAGGCAAGTAATGAAGTTTTATCTATTGGAGAAGTCTAAAGAGTTAGCAGAGGAGAGTAGGAAGAAAGGCTCTGTAGCTGTGTGCGCAGTGGCCTAGAGTAGAGTCCACAGCTGAGTGTGCAAACCCCGACAGCTGAGTGCGCAAGGAAGTCTTGAGTCAGTAAGAAGAACTGAGTATTAATAAAGAAGATTGTTCTGAAAATACTTGTGTTTATCTCTTTACTTCTGTTTATATGAATGTGCCTTATGTTATAATGGGTTTATGAAATAATGATGTATCGATGCATGACTTTACATGACTTATATTGTTATATAAACACAATTACTGTTAACTATTTACATGAATATTATCTTGTTGTATGTTGAAGTTATCGAACACTTATAAGTAATATTATCTGGGTTATAAGTAATCTTTGATGCGCATAAATAGTGGATTCACCGATTCAGGGTCCGTGAAAGACAATCGTAGACCTTCGCGGAGGTCTAGAGGTTGAATAAAGAAGTTACATTGATAATCCTTAAAGTCTTATCAATCTTTGTGAAGGCATATTTAAGGCATAAACGACATCACACTCATTTTTGGGTGCGGAAACTTGGTTCCAGCATCCCTCCATACTACTTCGGGTGAGACTTCAGTCCACGCTCCACGAATTGATGCCGAAAGGGCTAGTAAGGTATGGATTTGTTTGGCACAACTAACTTTGAACCTGGGTCAGGACCCACTAAGCCATCATCCTTTCTTAATCTAGGAGGATGGAATGTTTATGCTTTTGCATATCCAACAGAAGGGATTTCTAATCCTCTATGCCTAAACCATAATATGCTCCTTCTAGGATCACCCTAATTTTTGATTCCATATCAACTAATCACCTTGAGGCCAGTTCTCTCTTCCTTCTTCCCCAAGCTATAGTAGTGGCCTTTACCCTTTTTGGGTTCTCTTGAAATTGTAAAGGAGGCAAGCTACAATTGTCAGGATCGTAGGGCCTCCAACATCCTTGAATCTCCTTAATGAAGGAGGGATCCTCAAGCCAATGTGGGTTCAATTTAAAGGGGAGAAGGGGCTCATGACCAGCGAGTTTCATTTCAAATATAATTGGATAATGATCAGATGGACCTCCAAAATCAACCCACTGATGAAGTTAGAAAAGAGATTCCATTAGAGCTTCAAAAATCAAAAATTGATCTAGGTGCTTGGAAATTCTATCAGAGTTGATTCTATTATTCCTCCAATTGGAGAGAAGCTTTGGCGGAATAAGGTCCAAGATTCCCCAATCATCAAATATTTTTATAAAAACGTCCACTTCAAGATCCCTTTAAAGTGTTGGCCCCCATAGTTCATGAATCCCCAAAGTAATATTTTGATCCCCACTAATAATAAGATCATAAGGATGTGCGGTAAAAATAGTTCTAAGGTTCTCCTAGAAAGGCCTTCTATCAGTGAAAGGGTTGTAAATGTTGCAGAGCGAAAAAAGAGAATCAAGGGATTGCGACCAAATGTCCACCACTAGTGCACGTATGGTGGACCGTGTTGAGCACAGGAGATTTGTTAGTGTCCATAACGGTGGGGAGTAGGCATCAGTGGGGATTAGGAACTGACGTGTCATCATTATAATTATTATAATAATAATTATTCGTCCATCAATTTCTGCTATTTGTTAGTGTCCATAATGGTGGGGAGTAGGCGTGGCCCTATTTTGTTTCTTGGGCTTAGTTTGGAGTGTGGCATTGTTAACTTTGGAAAGTTGGTGGTGGCAAGGAGACTTCTAGTTAGCAGTCCTCCCTATAGCATGTTAATATATGATCTCAGTGTTGGATTTGGATGCATTAGCACAACCCTATGCCTCCAAGGGCATCGACTCACTGGGTATTGAGCGATAGCTTAGGAAAGTCAAGTAGAAACCATGGAGGATATGTAACGATAATGTGGTTGTGCACGCAAGGGTGGTGGGCCACAAGGTTGTGGAGCTAAACAACGATTGATATGCCAAATCTGGGCGAAGAACTAGTCCAATAGGTGGACCAGTCTCCAGGACAAATAGAATTTCCCCCTTTATTTGAATCTTTGGAAAACTAGCTTCAATACGTGACTCTACTAATGGAACAACTTGTGAGTGATCGCCATGATGACAAGAACGAAATCATCGGTTTCATGAACGATCTCCAGCATAACCAGTGGCACATGATGGATAGCTTGGGTGCACTGCGGCAAGGCCAGAAAATAATACATGAGAGACCAGACTGTCTAGAAGGCATAATGGAACATATGGAGGGGCATGCCCATGAGATGTTTCATCCTCCCCAGCCACCAAGAAATGGCTCGGACAATCCTAATTTGGGTAACCTATTAGATCAGGGACAACAGTTAGGCATTTTGTTGTTCTTGGGATATTTCGGTATTTTTGGGCTATATGTGTGTGGTCTCTTAGTTTACTTATGCCAAATGACTGTGTACTTTTGCTTCTATCTTATAGCCAACAATTTTGGTAGGAATGAGGCCAAAAGTTTTTTTTACTATGAGCTCTACATGATGTATCTTTAACGTAAATTAAAAGAATATTTTGATTCACATAAATAAATAATAAACAAATATAATTTATTTAGAAAAAATAAAACATATTAAAAAACTAAAATAAAAAAAAAATGTACCTGTGTTGGGGAGTAGGGTGATCCCTAACATCACCCCCACACACGGGGCCTACAGCAACCAACCGAATCCCACACAAATTTGTGACACAATTTATAATATTTTTTTTTAATTTTTACTTTCAAAATTTTTCATTATACATATGTAATTTTTCTATTTTAATCAGTTTATTTAATATTTTTCTTATAATTTTAAATTTTAATTTTTTTATTTTTTATATAAATTATATAAATAAAAATTGTTTTAAATTTGTATTTTTAAAAATTTTTTCTCATATTTTCAATAAACTATAGATTAAAATGTTATTTTTTTTTTAAATCTCACTTTTATATATATATAATAATTATATTCTCAAAATATATAGATAATACTTAAAAATAATAATACTAATTAACAATTAAGCACAAATTAGGTAACATCATTTTTAGATTCAGTGGATTTTATGTTTTTTTTATTTTTGATGTACCTAAGGTCAAGACTCTAATGTCAATTAATTGGTAATTTTCATCCCAAAAATAAAATAAATGTAAGAAAATTTTGAAAAACATTTAAAAATAATAATAATAACTAGAAAGATAAACAAATTGTAAGTGCTAAGTTTTAACGTTTTTCGTATTCATGGTATTTTGTTTTTAATGTCATTGTCAAAAAATGTTTGAGTTTTAACCTTAAAAAAAGGGGTGATGCTACATCAACACTTTTGCATTTCAACATATTTTTTTCATGTCATTAGTAAATCATGATATTTGGTATTTAATGCCATGATTGAAAAATGTTTGAATTTTACCATGGAAGAAAAAAAAAATTGTTGTCACCACTTTTGCATTTCAGTGTGGTTTTTCATGTCTCTTGAAATCATGACATTTAGTTTTTAATGGCATGGTTAAAATGTTGGAATTTTAACCCTGAAAGGAAAAAAGGGTGATGTTGCATCACCACTTTTCAAAATCTACATGAAAACCATGATTTGATGCAAGCTCCAAAAAAACGAGAATTTGGTAAAGTTCTTGTTAAGTTGGTAACATTATTCAATATGGTTACAGAGATTTTGTTCAGGTATTGGGTTGGTACAGCAAGTTATAAGGATAAATTGTGACAGTCATAGTGCAATCTTCCTTGCAAAGAACCCAACTTATCATTTGAAGACAAAGCATATTGATATTTAATATCACATCGTGAAAGATATGATTGAAGACAAGAAGGTGCAACTGGAAAAAGTGGACACTTTGAAGAATGTTGTAGTTTCATTAACAAAATTTGTGAGCACTAAGAAGTTCTCTTGGTTTAGAGAAATAATGGACATTATTTCTCTAGATTGATTAAGATGTACTCCTGCAACCCCATGTTTGCAAAGAAAACAAGTGGGATAATGTCGGATGTGTGTTATATTCTTTGCACAATTATTCCCACACATTGTGTGTGGTGTTTAGCGCAACAAGTTGATCACAGAAGGTGTTGTGGGGGGACAAATCCCCCCTTGCTCGTGAGGTTTTGGTGGGTGTTAAAGGTCCATTGCACGAGGGTTCAGGGGCAACACCAAAAAAAATGGGGGGCAATTTTTTGTGTCTATTTTTAGCAATTCTAACACACCTTTTTTTATTAAAAGCAATTTTTTAGTGCATGGTGGTATTGCCCATAGTTTTGTAGTTGCAGTTAATGAACTATGATAGTCTTCTAATCCAAGGTAAATCGATTGGTCATTCATGGATACCACAAGATGTATATATTGTATTATGATATGCTACAAAAGAATATTATATATTGAAAAAACTTGTTGGTTTTGCCAACTTGACTTTTAGGATGAACTCCTCATGTTAATGTGTGTGCTTTCTATTACATATTTTCTATTTTATTAAAAATTTGTTTGCAATAATTAATTATACAAGGTCAAAACCTAAAAGGTGATTGCCTTGAGTTACATGCAAGATGGGGTGGTAGCCTTGATTTATGTATTATTGACGTGGCATTGTCTTGATTTCCATGCATCTATGGTGGCAATGTGGCTAGTCCACATGGCAAGTCCTCTTTGATGTGATAGTGTAGTTTAACTATAGTTATTTTAACTCATAATTCGATATGAGTTAAAAATTTACAATAAGGAAAATTAATAGTCCACAACATAATTGATCTTTAAGCGAATGTTTTTGGGATGGAAGAACCCTTTACACAAAAAAATTAATGGCCATAATGGAAATGGTCAAAAGGGCATGTTATATCCAAGTATTTTAGTGCCAAATGCTACTCTAGAGTCAATCTTCTTCAAAAAAATGATATTTGAAATATGTAGTAGTGCAAAACCTACATGGATGGATGCCCTCCAAAAACGAAATTGAAAAATAAAACATAATTAATACCCTGGCTCGATCCAAATCAAATGTGTGATAGAATCTTCAAACACATGGACTAAGCTAATAACCAATGTGTAGATCAAGGTTTCACTCACCACAACTAGGATGTGCATTGTTAATGTAGGAACTACAAACATGAGACACAAAACCCTGCACACATAGATCCACAAAAATAAAAATAAAAACAGAGGAAAAGAATACAAAGGTTTTATCAGAAAATAAGCAACCAGCTTAACAAATTTGGTACTTGGTTAGTGAAAAAGAGAAGACGGTGAGACAAGTTCCAACCAATGGCTCTATGTTTCATTCACCAAGCTCGCTCAAAGCACAAAGTGAAGAACATATTTAAAGCAATGTTATAGAAACTCAAGTTTTTTCAAAAATGCTAACAAAACAAGAATAATGGCATTAAAAAGAAATCAAATATATATATATATATATATTATATATAAGAAGAGATCACCTATGAGAGACATTAATATGTTGGCAAAAATAAAAGTTGGTTTTGCATTAAACAAAGTGTGTTCCAAGCTAGATATAATAAATAATTAATTAATTAATTGATTAAAAAAAAAAATCTTAGTGCAATTGAATCATCTTCTCAAACCTAGAAATGATCAAAAATAACATAAACCATAAGTCCTTAGTTTCTCGCAATGACAACAGATCTAGATCTAGATCAACAATGGGAGGGGGTCTTCAAAAGAGAAGGCTAATACCATGTTAGAAAACCAGGGTATCTTCACACAAGTTGAAAAGAGAAATGCTCACATACATAAATCAAATATTAATATACCAATGTTTACTTGGTTGAAACCTTTAAAGAGGGAAACAATCCATGACCCTGGCAAACCCATGAGGCAATATAGTAATAGAAAAATAATAGATTACATGAACATCTCTCATAATCAATCATCGAAAAATGAATTTCCAGCCTTTTCAAATAGAGATCAAGAACCAATCAATGGTTGATTCATAGATCTTGAATTGTCATTAATATTGAGGAGGTGTTTGAACTGTCATCACTCATTCATAGGACACTATTATGGCCATCAAATTATAAAAGTACAAAAGGAAACTAAAGAAACACACTTTAATCAAATATTATATTAGACCAATATGACCATAACATCCTTGAGCCATATTATTGACCTAGCATGGCGAAACTGAATGGCACTACAAAAAGTTGGTATTTTCAAGAGAATTGCACAATCATCATCATCATCATCATTATGGAACCATAGTACATAGGGTAAGTGAAGGTGACAATTTCATATATAAACCACCCTTCCCTTCCTAATGGGTGAAAATATATGTTGCAAAACTCAATTAAATAAACTTATTTTGTTATGAGCATGAAACCAATAAACGTAACCTCTTATAAACAAACAACATGTAAATCCTTCAAATTCTGCATAGTCCTCTACCATTGAGCCTTTATGGTTGGGTCAAAGAGATCTATAGTAATCTGCATGAGTATTTTCATTCCAAATGGAAAGGGAAATACCCAGCATGACACCTTCATCATCAAAATTTCATCCATCCTTGTGATTCAAAGTCTTAAGGAATTAGATACTTTGGTTAACATAGGAGAGAAAAGTTGATCAAAACCTTTGAGTGCCCATAGAGGAGCCTTAACCCCTGTAATTTCTCTACAAGAATAGAGTATCACAATGAATCAATGACTAAGCATGTCAATTAATCATGTTACAAAGTTTTGAACTATGACAATCATCTTGGGTGCTCTATATAGTAGCGAACATAAGTTGTGATAGAATTTTGGCTTACAAGGTTGAGGCAACATGGTGAGAGGTTTTTTAAGGCTTGATGCCTATGTTGACCATTTTTTCAATATGGCCCGTCCATTGGTAATTGAAAATATATGTGGATCTTCATGGACTTGAGGCTCAAGGTTTTTCAAAGTTGGGTTGACAATTGACAAACAATCCTTAATCAAATGTTCATTGAAGGGGCTTTGACAATGAAAGAACATATTGAGCAAGATCCATTTATCTAACGTATAGGTGTAGAATTTATCTCCACTTGAATTCCAATGGTCTCCTTGATACCACCTTGAAGATTAACTTAATAAACATCAACCACACATAATAATTCACATGGGTCCTTGAGCACATAATTGCGCACTAGGTAATAATGTATAGCTTCAAATAAGCATTCATATCAAGGGATAAAAATTAATAGGTCCAATAAAATACCCTCTATTCAACCTATGTATGTGATTGATGTTCCCACATATCACTAGAGACTTGAAATCCTCTCCTGAAAATAGTTTACCTGCACAATCTAGAGCGACGCAAGTTTATAATTTCACAAATAGGTTTGTTCAAGTTGTCATTATGATACAAAATCCCATCCACCCCCATATCATTTAGAACTTCAATTAATCTCTCCTTCAAAGATCAAATTAAGTTATCAAAATAAACATTGAACCTATCACATCAATTTGAGGGTAAACAAAAATGAAAAGTTATAATTATTCCCAAAAAAATGTTCAAGTGTTGTACTTGTTGAAAATGCAGTAAGAAAGTCTCAATTTTGATTTTGTCTTAATCAAATTGAGGAAATTTGAAATTCCACATCAGCAGACAACTTGGAGGAGTTAACTGAGGTGACATGGGTTTTGTCACATAAGAACATTCAATTTAAGTTAATGAGATGAAGTCCAGTTTGCATATATTGATTCCAATTTTATAGGAGTCTAGCTCAGTTAATTCGAGTTAGGAGCATGAAGTTTAGTTGTGTGCAGTGGGTTCCTAAATTTTAGGAGCCTAAGTTGAGTTAATTCCAGTTGTGGCAATTTAATTCAGTTAAATTGAGTCATGGTTAGTTATACTAGTTCTAATTGTTGGAGGAACTAATGGAAGGTCGAGTTGTGGAAGTGGAACTTCAACCACACTCAGAAATCATCTAGTTAACTGATCAATCAGCAAATAATTAGCTCATGCATGTAAAGAATATGAGTTGCCCATTTGTGGTGGATATTCCAAGGCAGTGTACAATTAATTATATACTAGATTGAGTGTATATTTTATTGTATTGGTCAGGTGATCAATCCTAGGAATTGCACAAACATTTTGGAGGAAATTCCTAAATAATAAGGGTTAATTCCTCAAGGAACAGTGCAAGGAAATAGGATCTTCGAGGGCTTGAAAATTGGTTAAGTGTTGGCCAGAGTCATTCAGGTAGGTAGAGGGATAGACTATTCACTTGCAGGGTGTGCTCAGGCTTGAGCAAGCATATGTATTTCTTCTCTATTCTCTGATTAATACAATATAGATAGGATGGAATTTTGAGCAATTGTTTTCCCCAAGATAAATCAGTGTGCGTGTGTGATGTTTCATTTTGCATGTCTATGATTTGTGTTCTAGATGCTGAATTAACTTCCACGGATCAGTAGAATAGCTTTGAGTCTTGTGATTTAGTAAATTTCATAAGTAGTTTCGAATCTACACATTAATTTCTACATGGTACCAGAGCTAGATTTGTAGAAATTTCTACATGGTATCGGAGCAAGATTCACATTAGAACCAGTCCTTGAAATCCTCATGTATAGTGATCATTGAAGAACTAATGAGTTGTGAGGAGGCAAAGTTATGGATCCCTAGTTATGGGCAAATCCTGAAGACCCAATGAACGGACTTCTTAATGTAGATAGAAGGTTGCTAGTGGGAAGATCAATGAGCCAATGTTTAGTGACACAAAAAGGAGTTGTGATCATTGATATTGGTAGATTGAGGAGCAACGAGATTTCCCACAGGGAGATTGAGATTCAAAGAGAGTTTAGCTTCAGAGGGAGAAACCCTATGGGAGCTAGTACGTCGAGATCTGGGGAGATCATACTCATTATTGCAGTAGTTGCAACACCGTAGCAATAACAACAGCAGTATGAGTAGATCGGATTTTGTGATGCTTGCAACCATACCTTCAAGAGTGAGGTGGAGTGATGTAGATCCTTAGTACAAGAGTTGCAGAAATTTGGGCAAGGTCCATTGAGACATTCCCCTGAGAGATCATTACACTTGCTACAAGAGCCCACAATATCTAGTAGCAGGAGGATCAATGTCAGTTAGATATTGAAGAGTGTGCAAGACTGTTGACAACAAAGCAAGAGGCTCAGTAGCAGAGTTAGCAGCAACAAAGTTCTCCCAATAGACAGTTGCATAATGATTCAATGAGTTTTTTTATCTTTTGGATGCTTCTTAGTTGCAAATGTTGCAGTGGTAGTAGCGACAAAGAGAAGTGTTGCATGCAGTGTATTCCAAAGGTGCTAGATCAAGGTATATGTGAATCCCTTTCTTGTTGAGAGGGAGTGTTGAAAATGCAGCAAGAAAGTCTCAATTTTGATTTTGCCCTAACCAAATTGAGGAAATTTGAAATTCCACATCAGCAGGCAACTTGGAGGAGTTAACTAAGGTGACATGGCTCTTGTCACTTAGTTAAGAACACTCAATTCGGGTTAATGAATTGAAGTTTAGTTTGCATGTGCTAATTCCTATTTTATAGGATTCTAGCTTAGTTAATTCGAGTTAGGGGCATGAAGTTCAGTTGTGTGCAGTGGGTTCCTAAATTTTAGGAGCCTAAATTGAGTTAATTTTAGTTGTAGCGATTTAATTCAAATAAATTAAGTTATGCTCAATTAAACTAGTTCTAATTGTTGGAGGAACTAGTGGAAGGTCAAGTTGTGGAAGTGGAATCAACTTTAACCACACTCAGAGATCATCTAGTTAACTGATCAATCAGCGAACAATTAGCTCATGCATGCAAAGAATACAAGTTGCCCAGTTGTGGTGGAGATTCCAAAGCAGTGTAGAATTAATTATATACTAGATTAAGTGTATAGTTTATTGTATTGGTTAGGGAATCAATCATAAGAATTGTGCAAGCATTTTGGAGGAAATTCCTAAATAATAGGGGCTAGTTCCTCAAGGAACGATGCAAGGAATTAGGAGCCTAGAGCGCTTGAAAATTGGCCAAGTATTGGCCAGAGTCAGACAGTTAGACAAAGGAATAGACTATACACTTGTAGGGTGTGCTCAGGGATAAGCAAGCATATGTATTTCATCTCTATTCTCTGATTAATGCAGTATAGATAGGAATGGGTTTTGAGCAGTTGATTCCCCTAGATAAATATATGTGCATGTGTGATGTTTCTTTTTCCATGTCTATGATTTGTGTTCTAAATGGCGAATTAACTTCAACATATCAGTAGAGTAGCTTTGAGTCTTGTGATTTAATAAATTTCATGAGAAATTTCGAATCTACACATTAATTTCCACACTAATTTTCCATGCAAGTGCAGTGTTCCATTTCCCTCTTTTACTATAGTTCCACACACTGCTATAATAAATTTCATAGTGACATGTCTATAATGTGATTTTATTCCACATTAATACTACTCTACTTTTCCATGCAAGTACACTATTCCATTTCCCTCTTTTACTATAGTTGCACATACTCCTATAATGGAATTTCATAGTGACATATATCTATAATGTAATTCAATTCCACATCAATACTTTTGTTCTTTTTTTTGTAAATTTCTTGATGACATATCCCTATAGTGGAATTTAGTTTTAAAATAAATTTATGCCAAAAAATTTTGTAGTGATGTTTTTAAGAAACCTCTACCAAGAATTACAAGTACAAAAGATTGTCAAGAGGAGAACATAAGACCTACCCAAATGCCAAACTGGTAGTTTGAACCCATATCTATCCTTTCAATAGGATTGTAGTTGTCTTATGCTTTATAAAACTTTGTGAAAATAAGAGTTAAGAGTTATATGGTTTTCAAGCTAGGTGTTATAGTGGTTAAGGTTTATAAATATTATCAATTATGGATTAAAAGTTAGAGGTTATCTTCATGGATATAGCGGTTAGGGATTCGCGACTACATGAATTACATTAGGGGTTATAAGTGTGAGGAGTTGTATGGTTTATTAGTTACAGGTCATTGGAGGGTAATGATTACAGGGGTTATGACATCACCTATTGGGGATTAAGTGTTATAAGGATTGTAAGGTACATGTGTTAGAGATTATAGCACTTGAGAATTAAAATAGTTATAACCATTAAGTTTATGCAGTTGTAAATGTTACTTACATTAATAATAGTTGAGTAAGAGGATATAAGAATTAAAGTTTAAATATTAGGGTTTATAAGTAACTTTTGCCAGAAGAGTTAAGTTTTATAACGATAGGAGATTGGGGATATGTAAGTTATGAGTTAAAATATATCTTTTGTGGATTGTATAGGGTAGGTGTTGGGGGTTATATGAGCTAGGTGTTGTGTTATGGTTTATGAGGGTTAGAAATTAATATTTAATACATGAGTGTCAATGATTATAAGGATCAAGTGTTATACATTTATATAGGTTCTAATGGCAATCACGAGGGGTAAATAGGACTATAAGTGTCACTCAACTTTTGAGAAGTTGAGCTTACTCTCTACATGGGGGATTAGAGAAACCTATGACTTGAGGTCTAGGTCAAGTGGCTTGGTCCTAGTGGGAGGTGGTTAGAGAAACCTATGACTTTAGGTCTAGCTCAAGTGGCTTGGTCCTAGTGAAAGGTTTGGGTATTGACCAACCCAGTGAAAATTAGGTCAGAAACCAAAGTTGAAACTAGCTTAAGAAAAAGTTCATTATGAGATTTGCTAGGGACAACAAAAGGTTTTTACAAAATTAAACTTTTTGTTTGCAATGCATTGAAGAAATTACTACTTCTAAACAATGTTAGAGCTGATTTCATTCAAATATTTATAATAATCCAATAATTTGCAGAATTTTCCCTCCAACCTCACATCTTTTCTATCTTCATAATCTAATGTTATAACATGAATTGAAAATGTTCAACTATTGAAACTCATACCAACCTTAATAAAACCAACAAAACACAAACTGAAAACCAAAATCTAAATGCTCTTACATATAATATTACATAAAATATAAACGTGCTTTAGCATTCCGATCATTAAAGCTAATCTTTATCAATGGCTGGGAAGAATGATTCTTTAACTCTGGCAATTCAGCCTAGCAAATAGTACTCTTTTAGTGGTATAAGTTTTACACCAACTCCCCTTATAGTCTCAAGTATAGGAGCATTTCGGTTCGAAGTTTTAATTATAATATGATTTTTTCAAAGATTTAGTCTATCGAATCCCAAGCGTCCTTGTATATGAAGGATTAATCTTGGTTCAAAAATAGAATCCTGGATTTTAAGCTTTGCCCTTTAATCATACCACACCATATAAAGAATTTTTCTATCTGATACAGACAATTTATATTTTCAACATCCTAAACCCTGCATTTTTTGTGTTAAAGAGATGCCCGCGCTAGTACCTTTCATAAGCTAAAACTAGGCTGCTTCTCGCTCCCTATTTACAAGCAAATCAATCTTTGATGGCTCAGAGGGATATGGATATAACCTGTTGCTAGGAAGAGATTATGGATGCTGCGAAAGTTGCACATTCTATGGTGGGCAAGTAGCCTCTGTACACAAGCAGTTGCATGCCCAATGTCGGCTGGGTAATGTGCTCATTTGTTGTCATTGTTATTTTATTTGTTTTTTTTGTTTCATTGTGGTTTATGGACACTGGAGATCAGTGGCTGCTACAAGCACAGTATCTATCCATAGAAATCTATCCAAGGGGATCACTTCCCACTAGCCTATTAATAGAGCCTAACTCTAAGAGCATCGAGGAGAATTGAGCCATAACCACTCATTAACAAGGTGCTTTTAACGACAGAAACCCAACCAATTAAACTACCGTTGGGAATACACCTGTTGCCAGTGTTGAGATGGTTTGAAATACTGATTATGATTTGTATCGTACTCTACCACCGATCTCTAGTGTCAGAAGAATGAGCATAAAAAAATGACCCTTAGACAATCAACATAGAAGCATTCAGTTTTGTAAAACGCAAACAAGAAATATCGATAAAGCTTATATCCTTGGTTGATCATGAACTTGGAACACTGTCTTCGTATTTCTCAGATTGAATTACCCAAAAAATTGCCTCTAATCCCACTGCATATGAGAAGTCAACACGAGAAACACATTAGTCCCTACAGAAGCAATCTAACTGTAGATTTAGTTCTGCTCTACATTGTTGTCAAGATACAAAGGAAACCTAGCTCAGTGGAGAAAATCTATTTAGAGATCATTTTCTTCTTTGCAGCTGTACCAAACCTTTTATACTTCAGAGAGAATATAATGAATGCACCAGACAAGAATTTCCTACAAGCTTTCTGATCTTAAGAAGCCCTTGAAAGCTGCATCACAAAAGACAAGCAACATCATCTTCTAAAACAGCCTCCCACATATGGCTTGATACAAAGTTCTCGAGACTCCCCTACAAGCATTCTTATCTTCTTAATATAATCTCAAATGATGCATCACAGGACTTGCACATAAGCATATTCCCAATAAGTTCTTGAATGATGCATCACAAGATCTCCCTATAAGTATTCTTAACTTCTTAAGAATGAACTGCTTCACAAGACTTGCCCACGATCATTCTCATCTTAAAACAGTTTACCACATATGGCGCTAACCTTGCTCGAGTCACAGTAAAAGCCTTCTGCCTTGTTGCTTGGCTACGGACTTTCAAGACATCTGTTTCACTTTGCCTTAATCCAAGATAACAGGACCTTTGAATGGTTTGTAAACACTCCATTAAACACAGGTTATCAGGTAGAAATGGCATGCATGTTAAAATTAATGGTTTCCCCAGGTCGGCAAAGCTTTACAGACCCTGAAAACATAGAAACGAGCAAAAGATATAAAGGAATAAAGAAGTTCTGAATATTACTACTCAAACTTTAAAAGAAATAGCAAAATGTACTAATCCTGGCACACAACTCTTTGTAGGATTTTCACTGGAAAGAAAAAAAGAACAGTTAACATTTTGAGAATTCACACAAACAATTACAGAATTCCTTGTGTGTTAATTATACAAAATCAATCAACTCCTCTCCTACATTTCCTAGGGATATAAACTACAACACTGTTTACAAGACTGAAAGATCTGATCAGAACTGCTACATAGCAACTCAAATCCAGCAGGAGAAAATCTTTGCCACTGACTGCCAGCCAGTGTATACATAAAGCGCAACCCACAATGATTTCTAATGTTGCATGGCTTTCCATGCAAGAACTTATCAAAGCCTTGGAATTTGAAAACCTGAACAGCCATAGGTTAATTAGATAAAAACTAACTCATCCATCTCTCCGTTTCTTTTTCCTTTTCTCTTTTTTCCGCTTTTTCTTTTCCAACTCGTTTCTTTTTTCATGTGTTTTCTTTGATTTTGTTAATCTGATCTCTCCATCGGTATCCTCATGCATTTTCAAATCCTTTTTAGCTCGATCCCTTCTCGCTTCATGTTTATATTTATCTCGATTCAATTTCCCCAGGCCAACAACACATCCATCAGCCTTAGTGGAAGGTGGCATACTTGGTCCAATAATACGCTGCTCCCAGTCTTCCTTCAGTCGCATATCTGAAAGAACTTTAGACGATTTCTCTTCATGAGACATAAGGTAGGGTCCTGTTTCATCCATTCGTGATCCTACAGCTCCTCTACCACGCTTGGCCCTGCCATTCACATCACGGTATTTTTAATCAGTACTAAAGAACATACCTAACGTGAGACAAACCCCCCATATATTAGCAGAGAGACCGTAAGGTGCAGACCTTGAACGTAGGAAGTCATCAACCTCTTCATCTAGTAGGCCCTCATCTCCAAGGCTACCAGAAATTTCATTATCATGAAATGAATCTCCTGATTCTAAAGAATCTGTTTCATCCCTCTGTTCTTTCTTTCTCTTGGCTGAATAGTGTGGATGTTTTTCAGAAAGCTCTGACATTTTGGGCGAATCGGCTTTTTCTGAGTCACTGAACTCATTTCTATCGCCGTCAACATCCTTGGAACTTGTGTATGCTATATGTTTTGAATTACACCCATACTCAGAGGTATGCCTTGAGCTTTCCAATTTGGAGCTTCTGTGATGTTCAGATGAACATTCATGACTATGCATACGTTGCTCAAGTTCCAACTCCTTTTCTCTGAGGCGCCACATTTCATTAATTTCTGCCATGCGGTTTGCTGCAATTGCATACAACATCAAAAATCAGCTATAAATCCAAACCAATGCAGAACGTGCAGTGATTAACAACAGGGGAAACTTTTAAAAAGATAACACACATAAAAAGTACTTTAGGACAAACAGATTTCTCAATGAAAACTATCTACTAAGAATAATTAATTCACTGGCAACTCTTGCATCTTATAGGAAATCAAAACACTTAACACTAAATTCCAAATGCATCAGCGAATATCCAAAAACAAAATCTTGGCATGGTGGCAGCTCAAACAAGGCCACCATTCTAAAATTGTTGCTACTTGTGCTACCATAGCCAATTAATACAGAACAAGTTGGCATTGAAATAATTTAACTGCCATGAAAAACTTGAAACAAATCGAATAATCAATGGGGGCTCTTAATTAAAAAAACAGTTCATGTAGTAATCAGGAGAAAGTACATTTATTTTGAAATAAAAGACTGCCAATCAAAAATTACTATCTGTCCAGTTAATGAAAATTCAAAATTAGGACTGATATGCAACATCTCATGCAACAGTACCATTAAGAAATCCAAACAAAAACTATTTTAGTTTTAGAAGCAAATGCAAAGCATGGGAAAACAATCTAAGAACCAACACTGTGATACGATGAAAAATAAAATAAAGCTGACAGAAGACGCAAGTTAAAAGTCATTTGCCAATATAAAACGTGTATCATTATCCATGCCCATGCACACAGAGTGAATGATACCAACCTTGCTGCACAGAACGAACTGTTGCAGTCAGAAACTGTGAATTGGGCCGTCCTCGCACAGTTGGTTTTTCTAGATAAGCATGCACACCTTCTCTATCAGCTCGCATACGTAACCTTTTTGCTTCCTCCATGATCAGAGCTGCTAGTTGTTTCTCACTTTCAGGGTCCATGGTGCAACTGGATTATCTAGCCCCCCATGAAATCTTCCGATAACTTTACAAAGAAAGAACCCGAAACCTCTATGAGTGACACTGCTGCAAATACTAAGTGCCAATATCCATTTTGTACCTGGGTCATATGAATCAGCTCAAGTCTTCAAGCAGTAGACCAAAGTGAGAACCTGCAGAAAATCTGAAGAAATATATACGAGTCAATTCCAAGACATTTGAGTGGATTTCACCAATGCTAGAGATTACCTTGTTCATAATTCTAGGCATAAATTTGACAAACAAGTTTCTATTAGGTGCTTTGACTAATTGAGATTTAGACACAACATCATAGTTTCCAATTTCAGCTGGGCCACATAAGTCATCCATGACTTTTGAAAATCTGACAAGCATTTACTCCCTTACTGTAACAGACATGCTCAAGTGGAAAAGCAGGTCTGTTCCTAATGATATGCCAGTGTTGTTGAAATTAAGATTAGGTAGCTTTTAGTAATGATAGACAATTTGTTTTTGGCATGTACGGTTGGAATTTGGAAACAGGGCTGCCCTTCCATTTTGATCATCTATACCTATGTTGCCAAAAGGAATATAACCCCTTGACAAACCCAATCAATATCAGCACATGGTCCAGGTATACATAAATGATAAAAGAACATGTGTTCAAAGGTCATCACAAAATTAGACTCAACTTGTACTCAACTCGATGATGCTCGGTTTGAGGAACGATCATGTAGGTGTGGTGAGCTTGAAGGTACACATGGCTTAGGAGGTAGCAGTGGAGCTCTGCAGGCCTTTGGAGGAGAATTGTACCTTTCTTGAGCAATGTTTTAAAGCCTTGCAGTAGCGGAGCTCACTTCATTTCAAGAACCACCAACAGCAATGCTAGCTGCATTTGAGTCAGTTCAAGCAGATCAACTGGAGAACCCCTGAATGCCTCTGTTGATGATGCTAATGACACAGTTTTCCCAAAAACAATTGAGGTAGCACCCATTGAAACACTCATTTCAGTTTGCCTAAAAGTTACATCTATTGAACCAGTTGTTGACCTAGACTTTGGAGCATTTAACATGTGGACCTATCTTGTGTAGAGTTAGGTTGTTTATGGTCAACTAGGTCCACTTTGTATTGTTCGCCTCCCTTCATATAAATAAAAAGAGAGTCTTGCCATCATATGCATTGATGTTCAATCATGTAATTACATAACTGTTTTAGATATGTGAGAGGCAGAGCGAATTACTCTCTTTGTACTCTTCTTCATTTGTATTTTCTCTGTCTTGAGTGCTAAAGTTGGAGGAAATCCATGGGAGGACCAAGGTTAAGATTTTTCCCTAAGAGGACAAAAAATACCAGGGTTTGAGATAAACCCTACAGGAGCAAAAGAAGCATATCATCTTGTAGCTCTTGTGAGAGAAGAAGACTAGGATATTGTGGCATTTGGAAACCCTAATGCTACTTGGTGTGGTTGTTGTGGAGAACACAGAAAGTGATGATCTTGTACACTTGTGGATTGCAAGTTTAGGTGCCAAGGACGACTTACCAATGTGTAAGCTAGCTTGTTTACATCTTTGATGAAGTGGCCGGCTTTGGTGAGGAGTGACTCTTAGCTAAAAGGGGTTTGATAGTTAAGGTTTTCTTGAAATAAAGCCTAGAGGAACAAAAATGGTGTTTCAGCTTGTAGCTCTCGTGAGATAAGAAGACTAGCGTTTTGTGTCATTTGGAAACCCTAGTGCTACTTGGTTTGCTTGTTACAAAGAACATAAAGATAATCTTGTACACTTGTGGGATGCAAGTGTAGGTGCCAAGGAGAACTTGCATATGTGAATGCTAGCTTGTTAAGGATCTTAGGTGGACTAACGAACTTTGGTAAGGAGTGATTCCTAGCTAGGAGTTGGTTAAGGTTTTCTTAGGATAAATCCTAGAACAACAAAAGAAGCATTTCATCTTGTAGTTGTTGTAAGAGAAGAACACTGGGGTTTTGGGTCATTTGGTAACCCTAGTGCTACTTGGTTTGCTTGTTATGGAAAACATAGAGGAAGGCGATCTTGTACACTTGTGATCTGCAAGTGTAGGTGCCAAGGAGGACTTGCCAATGTGTATGCTAGTTTGTTTCAGGATCTTTGGTGGAGTGACCAACTTTAGCAAGGAGTGATTTTGAGCTAGGAGTTAATAAAGGTTTTCTTATGGTTTTTCCTAGCTAGGATTTGAACCAATGTTGCATGACCCATACTCAAAAAATACTCGACTAGCATATCACTCACTGAGTCACTAAGACTTGGGAACAAACTCGGTTAAGACTCATGAAAGTCTCGGCATATAGCAAAAAACTAAAAAATATCTCATTTTTTGCATAAAGATAAATTAATGGCATTTCCAACACACAAGTTATAAAACCATGGTTTACACAAGAATTCATAGCAACATCTCATAAAATACAATCGTATAACATAACACAATTGATATTTGTATTCAAATATTTTAAAAGCAACGCAGGACCTCATACAATATGAATTGCAACAAGACTGATGGTCTTCACAAGCATAGCTAGATGAAATAAATTGCAAGTGAATATGGAAATAAACAACATAGATGGAGAGGAATAAGAGGGAAAAATATGGTTGGGAAGATATCCCAAAGAACAGTATTCCAAAGAAGAAAAAATATGGAAACAAGGAGAAATGTTAAGCAATGCAAGAGCAATGTACAATGAGGCATGAAGAGAACAATAGTGAGTATGCCAAATAGTGTCCACTACCACATCGAAATGATGAAAGGTTTGTAACAACAGAAGTTATTCTTCTCCTTTCTAGTAGAATGACTCCATATTACTAAGGATAACTTGGAAAGATCATGCACTGTTTCTAAATTTATTGTGCAAGGTCAGCCACCAACTTTGCTTCAGCATGGGATGGTCTCCCCTCTGTTTAGTGGCCATCTGATAAACTAATGTTTCATTCAATGAAGCATTATCATATGGTTCACTATTGCTACCAGCTTAGATATCTGTTTTATTAACATTTTCCACAGTTTTAGTATGAAGCATAACCAATTCTTTTGAAGCAGAAATTGAGTATCACTTTGCTACTAAATGGAGTGTTACTTTACCACTACTAATTGGACAACCATAATCACTACGTCTGAAGAGTAGAGAAGAAGCTTTGAACTATTTCCAATAAGTTTCACGTATATAGGTCAATTCTAAGTCACATGGTTCAAATTCGAGTTTGGGTTCGACAACAATTAAATTCAATTCCGGTTCAAAGGTTCAGCTTTAGGTTCGACCTATATATATATAAATATATATATTATATATAGGTTTATATTTTAAATTTTATTTGTCCTATTTTATCTTTTATATAATTTATTAATTTTAATTATATATATATATAATATATATATATATTAATATATATAATATAGTATATAATGTAGATTTATTGTACTTAGCTGATAGTTTAACAAATTATACAATGTCTGTGTATATATATAATATAAAAAAAAATATATATATATATATATAATAAATAATATATAATTTAAAAAAACCATAATTAACCTCTTCTCGTTTTTGACAGTAGTCTGTGAGCGAGAGTGAGCACTAGTGAAACATGAGTCATCACAGTGTGACCATTGCAAATGGGGAATCACAACCTCGCCACAGTGCAGCAAGTGGGAAGTCACAATCACAATCGCCCGAAATTGACAACACCGCAATCAATAAGGCTGATGTTTAAAACTGCTTTAGTCAGTAGTATAAAGAAGATATGCAGAACTGGCAAAGGAATGTGGAAAACTCTGTAAAACCCACAGTAAGGCACGTGGAAAACTCCCATTAAAACCCACAATAATACATCAAAACGAAAACGATTGGCGAAAACCTCATCAAACCGAAACGAACTATAAATATTCTTTGGGATTTGTCGAATTTCTCAGAGAAGCTGTCTCTACCAGTATCTCATTGACAAGTAAAGTTTACACATGATTGGCAATAAGATAAGATAAGATAATTATATTTATGTCCAACTAATGACCACAAAGTAGGTCCAAGTGACTATTGAGTACACTGATGTATATACAAAGCGGGAGAACCAAACAGTGTCCTATAAAAGATACAATGCATGAAGTAAATCAATGATACAATGCATGAAGTAAATCAACACTTGGCTCTAGCGGAGAAGATCCAGGACCTAATAGGTCTGAGGATTAGAACCATCACTCCTAACATTTGAGGCTGAATGAATAATGATGAAGAAACTCAACAATTTCTATTGGCCCGATGAAGAGCCGATGGCAAGTGCAGACTGTCCACTAAATCGTGTCTTGGGGGGGTTCACACGCTGCTGAATGCTGAAGGACCTAGTCTGTCTCCCAGGAACGGATTTGAGGCGGAACTGCTCTAAAATCTCGTGTAGCAAGGTGAGGTCCCACGTATCCTCACTGATCTGGAGTCTGGATACGTATTGGTATCAATCGATCTCTTGGTGCCCCTGTCTAGAGGTAGTACCCTGAAAAATGTCGTGATCCTCTGTGTGGGGCCTGCTCTGATGGGAGGCTGAAGAATATGCGCTCGAAACCTAAGAGCCTCCTACATATATAGGGCCACGGGGTACCTGAAAAAGTCGGCGAGGGTCCAAGAATCTATGAACAAGCAATGAAACCTTCCTTTGATCTCGTAGTAGACAAGGCATCCAAGGATGAAGTGCACCTCGGTCTCTACTTCCTGTAAATGAAATACCTGGCAGAGTCTGTCTAGTCTATCCACCTAGTGGTCTGTCTCTACCCGAAGTCTATGAGAACCTACTCTGAACTGGCCTAGAGGAATGCGAAGAGCATGCATCCAGTGGCGAAACATATACTGGGGTCGAACAATGAGCCCGTCTCTCAACTCCAACAAGTGCTCAACATAGAAGGCCATCTTTGGGCGCAACCCTCCTAGAGGATTGACTCAAGTGACCTGGACGAACTGCCAGTAGATTTCCTCCCTAATGATCTTGTTTAGCTCTTGTTTAGTAGGTAAAAGGTGGCCAGGAGCATCTAAGGAATATCGGAAAGGAGGGAAATGATGCAACTGAATTCCCACTGACTCTAAGAGGTTTAAAACTCCTGTAAACCAACATCTGGCTCGGCCTGAGGGGGTAGAACGAGCAATAGTCTCAGAAGAGCAATATGCCAAGTAAGGATAATGGTCCCTACTCTTTATCGACTCTGCCAAGCCCTGGACATAATGCAAGAATGAAACCAATCTGAAGACCGTCTCAAACCGAAAGCGCTAAGCTCCAAACTCTGCAAGGATGATGTGTTGCGGCACTGTCAGTTTGCACCTAATGATGCGGCAGAGAAGAAGAATCTGGACTCTCTTAGTTGAAGCCTAATCTGACTCAAGTAAAGACAGTCCCCAAATCTCTAAGCCATATAGAACAGTGGGACGAATCAAGGTGTCCATAAGGCTCATCTTGGACGAGATGTCCTGGAAGTGATGTCGAAAGCACTGTCTCTCGAGAAGGGCTAAGGATCCATATCCTTCGCAAATCCGAGGCTAAAGCGTTGGTTGCAAACTGAAGCGGGGACCTGAAAATTACACCCTCAAGTAAGTATGCGTGTTGGTGATCTCAATCTCCTCCCCTCTGAATAGAAAGTGAAGGTCTCAGGTTTTCTTCACCCCACTGAAGATCATAACCTTGGTTTTACCCAGGTTGACCGTCAACCAGAGCTAAGGCATCCAACTGCCTTTGTAATCCTTCTAGGGATGAGGAGAGGAGGACCACGTCGTCAGCAAAGAGTAGAATAGATATCAGAACCTGGTGAAGAAGGCAGCCATCAGTGTCCTGGATATGCTCGTGTAGAAATGCTTCCAACTCATCAATATAGATCCCAAACAGGGTAGGGGACAATGGACAACCCTGTTTAATCCCAATAGTGCTTCAAATGAAATCAGACATCCCATGGGCTGCGTGAAGACGACCAAGAACGGACTCATATAGGCGCATAATAGCGGTCAATAGGGTTGCAGAAATGCCAATATCTTTGAGTCTCTGGAGCAAGGCCTCCCTCGAAATAGAGTCAAAAGCTTTCCAAAAATCTACGAAACAACAGTAGACTTTCGAAGAGCAGTGTCGTGCCTCCTCAATCACGGCGCGAAGGGTGAAAATGTGGTCAATGGTCTGATGATCCGGTCGAAAACCTGTCTGCCCCCTAGCTCTGAGTTGTCTCTGCTCAAGGTCACTAGAGAGCTTCCAATGTAGAACAGTTACATACAACTTCAAGAACGTGTGACCCACCATGATCGTTCTGTAGTTATTGGGATTTGAGCTGGAACCTGATTTGTGGATCGGATGGATGATGTGGTGTGCCCATGTCGGTGGAAAACCTTCACGAACTACATGGTTGAAGAGACCAACCAAGTAGCTAACCAAAGCATGGAAACCGTGCTTAAAGAACTCTGCTTGGTAGCCTTCCTCATTGACTGCTTTGCTGCTGTTCATCACCCAAATGGCCTCTCTAATATCTTTGTTTGAGAATAGATAACAAGAAGAGGGTGGGGAGGTAACATGAATTTAGGCCTGACCGGGAATATCATAAAGGTTGGAAGTGTGAGAGAACATGGATGTAGGATCGAGGTCAAGTGGAATAGGGGATCGTCAAGGAAGGATGGTACGCCAGAATTGTTTGGGGGAATGGACAAGGAGAGCATAAAGTTCCCGTCTTCTATGGGAGACAAAGAAGTGTTTCTTGTGACGAAGAAGACGACGATAAGAGGCTTTGAGTTCGGGGTAGGAGGGTTGAGAGTGGGTGAAAGCATATCGAAGTTCTCGATGTAGAGTCTTGCATTCATCATCGTACCATTTGTTCATGGGGCAAAATCCAAATTTAGGGGAGATGGAAGTGGAAAGAATGCAGTGGGGGAAAGATTTGAGTGATGCTTCCCAAATGGCAGCTGAAAGACAAGTGTATTTAGTGGAAGTAGAGTCAAGCAAGGAGAATTGGGTTTTCGATGGGAGTATCTTGCGTAGGGTAGAGGAGAAAATGTCAGGGTCTCCTTCGTTAAATCGGAAGGTAGTTCGGGGTGGGCCCCGAGGGGAGGGATGGGGTGGAAGGGGAAGGTCAAACCAGAGAGAGAAGGAAATAAGTGCATGATCAGCAAGGGGGATGGGGGAGACTAAGAGATGGCGAATAAAAGGGAGCAAGTTCTGGCTAGAGAGTACATAATCAACTACACTCGCACCCCCGCCATATGGTCGGCAAGTGAAAAAGCAAGAGTCTGGGAAACAGGGGAGACCATTTAGAATCAACAACTCCTGAGATTCCCCCAACTACAATAGATGTTTACCATAAACTGTAATGGGCCCTAAAGCATCATCTGACATCCAGTGAAGCCCTACTGAATTTGGATCTATCCCCTGAGTACAAAATACATCCTCTGATCGGTCGTGAAGAGAGATCTGGAGATCTCTAGTGCAAGCATTGAAGTCACCTAGGAGGATGACTTCCCCAACAGCACAGTACCGAGTGATGTCGGTGTACAAGTCTATAAAGGGATCCCCATTTGAGCCATTATGGGCAGTAAATGGTGAAGCGGTTGGGGGAAAGTAACAAACTGCAATGTAGATGTCCCTTGGAGGAGAGAATCCCACACTAATCCAAATCCACATAAACCTGGCAAACTCATCTTCGGCTACCAAATATACCCTGTTCCGGAGTGAGTCACTAGCCAAACAAGCAACTACACCTGATCCTATGACCCCTCCTAAGCTCCTTGTCTCCTGCCTGCACACTGAGATCCAATGGTAACCTACAATATCTGGGAGGGGTTGAACAGGGCTCGCATGAGTCTAGGTCATGAAGAGGATGTCCGTTGATTCAAGAGCATCATACAAGAGTCTCGACGATGACCAGAAAGATCCATTATCATTCCAACAACGGATAGAAATACCTGTACCCTATCGCCTCCCCAAGCGGGCCTATCATTTGGAACCTCCAGTTCGGTCTTTCCACCCAGGTGGGAAGGAGTCCCGAATCACTGCCTGGAGATTCCTGATAACCACCCATTTCCTTGCCTGTCGTGCTGCCATAACTTGTTCTCTGGATTGTTTAAGTTCCACAACCTATGCTCGAGTGAGGTCTTCGTCTAAGAAAATCTTGTTGGGAAGAGAAAACAACTTTCGCTTTGCCCTGAGGGCGCAGAGTCGATCAGATGCAATCCAAACCTTGAGGAAGAGAGTGGAGTCGTAGCCCAGCCAAGCTCTGTCCAAAGCTATATCGGGGAGGCTAAGGGTGTCTCGAAGGAACCTAGCCCCCAATTCCATAGGATCCAATTAGGGGTGGGGTAATGGGAGACCTCTCCCCTTGAGATTCAGTTCTCTTGTCTGTCTGTTGTGTTCTTCCCCAAGTTTTGCTTGCATCACCTCCTCAACTGTTGCAAGAGGGTAGGAGTTTTATCCTTCCCTTGAACCACCTGTACCCAAGAATTGATGTGTGTCTCTGTTTCTTGTTTGAAAGTGGCTTGTTGAGATCGGATTTCTTCTTGCTTGAATTTAAGGTCAAGGATTTTTGCATGCAGTGCACCATTTGGAGGATGGAGAATTTCTTGTTCTTTAGTTTCATGTAACATATTCTTAAGGGATAAATTATCCCCCTCCACTTCTGAAACTCTAGCAAAGAGGGTGTATATTTTTGAACGGAACTGCTTGTTTTCAGTTTCGAGAAATTCCATTTTCCGCATCATTTGTTTTACCAAGGCTGTCCAGAATGAAAAATCGGACTTCGGGCTGACTACCACTTGCTCTTGCTAGTTTTCAACAACTGATAATTCAGCAAGGCTAAGCATGTCATCTTGGCACAATTCGTCATGTTGCACGCATCCAATCCCTGGATTTGGAACCCATTATTTTGTCTTTGTTTGTTCTTCAGCAGTAAAGTTCATCAAAGGACTTAGAGAAAACCCGTCTACCGCCATCTTGGTATTAGTCACAGTCGAACTTAGTGGGCAGATTCCGTCAAACATTTGACATGCATCCTCGGGCTGCCTGTCAGTTATCTGCCCTGCTCCTCACTACTGCTCTGTTGTTGCTATCATCGGGCTGCCTGTTAGTAAAGAACCCAATACCCGTATGCCCCAGAAAATAAATGAAGAACCCAACACCTGCACCCCTGAGCGTTGCAAAACTTGATTCTCGGCTTCACGTCAGATACAGCGAATGGGGGAGAAGCGAATCAGTAAATGGAGCACCCAAATCCAGAACTCAGGCTTTCTGTTGAATACGGATGGGACGGGTGCGACTACTTCAGCTGGACTCTGCAAAGACTGGGTCGACTAATGGTAGGAGATGAGATCAATTACAGCGTCATTCCCGTAATCTTGCAAGCGGCGATTGAAGTGCGGAACTGAAGTGGTCCCAGGCTTTGTAATGTAGACACGGCCCTGGGAAAAATCTCACCTACGTTGTTCTCCTCAGAAGAACAAAAAATCTCACCTGCGTCTGTAAACATTCCTTAGAAGCATTCCTTTGTATCATTGGCCTTACCCTGTGCTTGAAATACAATAAAAGAGCCTCTTAAGAGCATGCAATATTAAAGATGAGAATTTGCTTGGAGATCCTAGCAACCCATATATTAGAATTGTTAAACCAGAATCAACAGTGAAATAAACGAAATGCAAAAATCCATAAATTACTAAGAGAAAAAAAATGGCGTTTAAAACTGATGGCCGAGTTTGACAAGTATTGGGGAGTCTGTGGGGCAAGTATGGCCGAGTCACTCGTTTTGTAGCAGACTTGGCCATACTCGGCCCACTTGGTGAGTCATGCTATACTGATTTGAACAGCGTGACTTGTACCAGCTTGTATTGAGATGTTTGCATGTACATGTACTTCTCTCTCTCTCTGTGTTCAACTCTCCAAATTTTGTGTTGTAGATTTGAATTTCAACATATGTAATCTTCATGATTGAGTAGCTTCTAGCGTTAGTTATGCACACAGGCTCGACATAACAGTGAGTTGAATTGATCAAGTGATTTAACACACATCTAGAAGATAAAAAAGAAAGATGTATTGTTGTAATAATCTGTTGTAATAAGTATTTTCAGATATGTTATATGCTTGGAAAGTGTGACCTAAGCGCTGAAACTTTGTGGTATTGAAGTACATTTGATTGGTATTTATTTTTTTGGGTTGAGTTTCCGCTGTCATAAATTAATATTTCAGATTCAGTCCTAAGGCTGAAAGTTCATAGTTAATAGATCTGGGAAATCTCATGCTTAACGTGTAATCTCTAAATTTGCTTTGAGAAGCAATTCCCAAAATTTCCAAATGTAATCAAAGCTTTTCAAAAATTTAGACTTGGTATTAGCACTGATTTGACTGAAATTGATTGGGCGTGAAACTCTAGAGTGCTTAGGAGAAGTACTTGTACCCTAGAAGAGTTGTCCTATTTTATTTGTTTTTATCTTGCTTTAAGGTGTGCTTCGAAGTTGCAGGATGATTATTCTCGATCTTAGAGAGAGTATCAGTTTGGAAGGTGCTCCCAATTTCTTACAAGTTCAGGCTACAAATGCTTTTGGAGAAAGCCATGCTTTGGGAGCACTTTGAGAAAGAGATTATTGAACCTACCAATCTAACACAATTGGCCATGCATGTTAAGGAGGAGGTGAAGGCAAAGAGAATCATTTTTGATAAAATGAAGGATCTATTCATCCATCACATTTTAGACAAGATGATGCATAAGTTGATGTATTAAGTTTTGGTTGGTTTATATTAGAGTTCTTGTAGACAAATGCCCTTGGGAAACAAGCTTTCAACCATCCACATCAACAACACAGATACATTGGTGAGCTACCTAGCCCGGGCCTCAAAGTTGGGAGATTAGTTGGCAACCAAAGGGACAAAAGTAGAAGATAAGGAGTTGATGCCCATTGCCTTGAATGGACTTGCTCCATCTTGGAAGGCTTATTGTCCAAGTGTTTACAATCATGATGTTAAAATTGGCAACTAGGGCCAAACTCCATGTGGGTCATCTTATTAATGGCAGCTGACATTTTTCTTGGATCCCTCTCATCGAGAGGTGTAGGATTGATCTAAAGATCATCTGATTCCGATAAGTATTCATGGAGATATGAATTTATTTGTGTTATGGGCAATTTGTCAAGGTCGGCCAGCGACCAAATATACCCCACTTGTGCTCAATGTTTTAGTATAAATAGAGGAGGACTTCAAGTCATTTGATATCATCTCTTGTGATCTCACTCTCCACTTGTTTGGGTTTTTAGTGGAAGAGGAGGTCTAGAGGAGATGCCTTCTACGTAGTATGCAGCCCTATAGAAGGGTCATCTAGGAGAGCCCTAGCTGCAGACTTGTAGGAGATCTGGCCGCAGATCTAAGAGGCCCTAATCCGCAGCCAAAGAGAGCCCTAATCCATAGCTAAAGGGAGTCCCAATCCACAGCTAAAGGGAGCCCTAATCCGCAGCAAAGGGAAGGCCCTAACCAGCAACTAGAGGAGGCCCTACGCTGCCCTACCTAAGGGTGATATGGATATACCCTAGCCGCAGCAACCTAGAGTCTGGACAGGGTGGGAAAACAGGGATCCAAAGTCTGCTACAGGAGGCCGAGTGGCTGAGGTATGTGCGGATAGTCTTAGGGCTGGAATAGTGATATAATCAGGGTCCGAGTTTGCTGTGAAGAGGGCCGAGAAGGCTGACTGTTAGGCCGAGTTCCTATGGGTCAAACACGTTGCTGTTTGGAAGTCATTTTGGCACATTTTCGAAGGTCTGTTGCTACAGCAATCTGTTGTGCTAGGCCGCACCCATAGCACACAACTAGAGGCTGTGTGAGGGCTGTCAAGGGTGGACAGCACCCTAAGCAAGCAGCGTGGATGAGGAGGAGACCTATGAGGGTATGCCGCAGCCCTTAAAGGGTTAGTTTGTTGACTGTGGGTTGAAACTAGGGCTGCTGCAAGTGCGCTAATCAAGTGTGCAGCAAACAGTTGTGCAAACAAATGACAGCATGGCCTAATTGGACTATTTGGGCATGTTGGTGTAGCTGGACATATTATGGGACAGCAGCTAGTACAGCATAGTGCTATCAGCATACAGTGATGAGTAGCAATGCAGCATAATGTAACAAGGGTGCAGCATGACGTGATGCATAGTACAGCACTATGTATGATGCAACTACATGATTGGATGCAGTGATGATGAGTGCAACATAGAGTGCAGATCCATGATGAGAGCAACCCAGTGATTGGAGAAGCACAGTGACAGGAGCAGCAGCATGAAGTGCATAGCATGCTCATTAGGTCCAGCACTGTGATGATGAGTGCAGCATGGTGCAGCACATGGATGAGATGCAGCACAATGATAGGTGAAGGAGTCACCTTAGAGAATCAGTTGAAGTAGCATATCTTCAACTAATCTCATGTAGAGATGATCTATTCTCTTATCTAGAAAGTCAAAGTGTTGACTTCTGTTGTAAATGTACTATCTATCTATCTCTCTCTCTGCTGAACTATTGAAGAACATATAAGAAGAATTGATCAAGGGTTTCCCCACATTGGGGTTTGTCCCTGGCAAGCGCCACATCTTGTGTCCTCTTGTCTTGGCTTGTCTTCTGCGATTTATGTTTATGTTCTATCTGCAGTTTACTTTAATGCTGATGTGATTGCTAATCTAGAAGAGATATTGAGCTAACTGTGAAAATTGAAATAAATTGCTCTAAGCATAGAACATACCTAAAATTCCTAAAATTAACACATGACCATTCACAAAATTATGCAAAGCTTTGGAATAACCTTGTGCAAGAAGCGATCAAGTTGGAATCTTGTTTAGAGCAACAAAAATAAGTAGAAAACCTTATCCTCATTGGGAGGATGAGAAAAGTAAGCAAGAACGCACACAAGAAGGGTAAGAAGGAAGATTCAAGTCTAAGAGTGAAAAAATTGAGTAAGGTGTTACATTTTAGGTGTTATCAATTGGGACATTATGCCAACCAGTATCTGAAGAAGAAGAAGGGGAAGGCCAAGCAAAAACAAGCTACATGACTCTTTTTACAATGAAGCAAGGGTCAACTAGGAGTTGACATTGCATTACAACCCACAATAGAATGAGGTTGTGGAGAGAAAGAACATGTCTATTATTGAGACTACTAAGTGTCTAATTCATGATATGGATTTTCTTATGTGTCTTTAGGTAGAGGCTTGTATATTTTGAACAAGAGCCCCCACAAGATCTTGAAGGACAAGACACCAAAGGAGGCATTCACAAGTGTGAAACCAAATGTAGCATATTTCTATGTATTTAATTGTCTAATTTATATTCATGCACCAAGGAGAAGAGGATTACGTTAGAACCCTTAAGTATCAAGGGTGATTTTTGTTAGATACAATAAGACTTCCAAAGCCTAAAGGATTTACATTCCAACACAGTGGAGCATTGTGCCGAGTCAAGATGTGATGCTTGATGAGGATAGGAGGTCCTCTAGTTTATAGGTGTCCCCTTGAGTGATTGAAACAAGTGAGGAAGTTGTTCCAAAGGTTGATTAAAGGGATAAAATAGAATCATATCCAAGTGTGGATGAGGTGATATTGGGGATGAATATGCCCTCATCCTCTAATCCAATGTGCAAAAATGACTTACTCAAACATTACAGGATGCATTGGAGTACGTAAGAGAGCCCAAATCATCAACGAGGTTGACTCTACCTCCTAGGAGATACCTTAACTATATTGCATTGGCTTCTTCCATTTGTGAGCCGTCCGATTGTATTGAGGAGGTGAGGTGTGATATTTTGACGAAGGATGATGTTTGGGTTGTCTCCAAGACTATGGTAGGTCATATTTGTAAATGGTGAGTTTGGTTGAGTTGTAGAGGGCGCAAACTACTAGCGGTGAAAACATTTTCTTTGTGAAAAATGAGTGTTAGCTTTTAGGGTTGCTCTAAAAGTGTTTATAGCGTGCTTGAGGGTGCTTCATGTGGTGTGGGGTGCATGGTGTGTTGATTACCCTTGGTTGTATCATGATGGACATACACCTTGGAGTTAACTTGCTCATTGATTGCCATGCCTCGACTCGATGCTTATGTGGCACACTTCCTTGGAGAGTTGGAGACCTAGATAACATGATGATACTTTTCACAGGGTGCAGACATGGATAGGTTGCTTGATTGCTTGGAAGGATGTCTTGCCTCTGACAAGGAGCATGTGGCATCTTGGAGGAGGGTGTTGAACCTTAGATGGCGGGGGGTACTAGGTTGCTTGCATAGAGGCTTGTACTTGACTTGAGGATCATTTAGTCTGAGGAGAAAATCATCTATGTGTGGTGGACCTAGTGGTACACATGGCTTAGGAGGTGGTGTTGGAGCTTTGGTGGCCTTTGGAAGAATGTTGGACCTTTCTTGAGTAGCATTTAATCTTGCAGCCTTGATTTTTGGATGTTCATGCCCTGGAGTTTGACATGTGTCACCTAGAATTGGAGCACTTCAAATGTGGGCTTATCTTGTGTCATGTGAAGAGTTAGGTTGCTTGTAGTGGATTAGGTCCACCTTGTATCATTGGCCTCCCACACCTTTCACATAAAAAAGGAAGGATAGTCTTTCCATAATATTCATTGATGTTCATGCATGTAATTACATTCTTCTATTAAAGATTGTGAACTAGAATGAACTAATCTCTTTGTAGTCTTCTTTATTTGTACTTGTTCTCTCTTGAGAAATGGGATTCTTAGAAGAAATTCAAGGGAAGACAGATGTTAAGGGTTTTTTCCCTAAGCAGAAAAAGAAAACTAGGCTTTAGTATAAACCCTAGAGCAAAAGAAGCATTTGATCTACATTTGATCTTGTAGGTGTTGTAAGAGAAAAAGACTAGGGTTTTGTGGCATTTGGAAACCAATGCCACAAAGCTAAGGAATAAAGTGAAGCAATCCCAATCCTAAAGCAAGTTTTCATATTTGCCCATACACTAACTTTGCCACGTACATATACCAAGTGCACAATGTTTTGAAGACTCCAGACAAATCTTCTTCCATAGAAAATCTGTTTTTAGACATCTATGCATCCTTTTGGAACTTCCGGGGAGGGCTTGTATTTCAATGGTATTTGGCAGTCAATATCCATCTATAAGTTGGAGTAACCACAAAGCAAAGTGATCTCACTCCTCGAGCAAGTGTGCAATTCCTTGGGGCGTACGAGGAACCTAGCTTTGGTTAAAACTTAAAACTCGGTTTGGTAACTGCAACTATTAGTGAGAGCCCAAAACCAGCACAGACAAAGTTAGTGTATGCGCAAATATGAAAAGGAGTAGCAGAAATTCTTCATTAAAAAGAGAAAACATTTCTTCCTTGAGCTGTGCCTTTTGGCTTCAGTGCAGAATTGAGCACTCTTTGGGTATTTTCACCAAGGCTCCTTTTTTATAAATCTCACAGGGAAATTTTAGCTTCTTCCATATTTATTCATTGTGTTAGCAATCCTTTTATCGATGAGTGTCTGGATTCTGAGAGGATACATTGATGGATTGTTCACAAAATGAGCCTCTAGCCACTTTATTAAATTTGCATTACAAGCTCTAATAAAGAAGCCCAGATGGAAGGGAGAAGGTTTTAAATTTTTTATTTTATAGACTAATTGCCAGAGAAGTTAACCATACATAGGCTTTGGAATTTCAACTATAAAAGAAACCCCGGTAAAGAAAGTTATGCTTGGGATATTTGAGGTAAAGGCTTGTTGCCATAGTAATTAACGATTTATTTTATCTTTTCTTGTGTCTAAAGCTTCACAAATCCCGACAATCCCATCAAGGTGCTATTAGTTGACTAAGAAATCTTTAGAGCTCATCGAACAATTTGTGTGAGGTTTGTGGGTTTTGTGTAAAGCAAGGAAGAAGAGTTTCTCTTTGTGTTATGTTTGCACGAAGTTCTATTTAGATAGTTGAGTATATAAGTAATTAATGAGAGCTTTTTTTATGTGCAGAAGGTTTGTGGGTTTTGTGTACAGCAGGTAAGAAGATTCTCTCTTTGCCATATGTTTGCATGACGTTCTATTTAGATAGTTGAGCATATAATATTTAATGAGAGCATTTTTTATGTGTGGATAATGGTTAAGGGAAAGGACTTGAACACATGGTTCATGGATACCATCTTTTTACCCAATATTGATGAAAACCTTCATATTCGACATTATACCATAGGTACAGAAATGTCCTCAAACATGAAGAAATGAGGATGACGGAAGATGGTTCAAGTGTTGACCTTTGGATAAAGTTTATGTGGTTTTAAGTATTATATATACACACTGTATAAGCTGTTATGAGAAAACAGCAATGAAATTGATCTTAAAAGTTGCCCCAGAAGAAATATCTAGTCTCCTAGAAGATCCTTCCCACTTGACTAACAATTTATTTCTGCCATTGTTGTTAAACGACTACTCACAAGAACAAGTGCAAATAGGTTCAAATAGCAGCACTCTACCATCGTGCATTATTATTGCAAGCGAGAGTGAACATGAAAGACAAAGACATGGATAAGTAAATTCCTGCTCAGATCATCACCAGAGGATCCTTAGCAGTGTCCTGTTAGTCACCAACTTATGAGCCTGTTTCTGCCTTGGGAAGTGTCGATGCAATAAATGCATTCCAGCAATTGCAACTGAAACATGCGAAACCTGATTCATTTATAGTCGCAGCTCCACAACAGGGTAGAGAGATCCATAATTCCATTGTCAAAAACAGGTTTGATTAAAGTATCATTGTTGTATATGCCTTTGTAAAAATGTACTCCAAATGTGAGAGTTTAAGGGACGCACATTGTCTTTTTCATAGTATATCGCACAAAACAGAAATCCTGGTATGCATTGTTCTTATGGTGAGGATGCACTCGGGCTCTTGTCTCAATTGGAACAGTACGCCATAAAGCCCAATGACATTACCTTCATTGCAATTCTGACTACCTGTAGCCATGCAGGCCTGTTCATGCATATCTGTTACACTGAATATACAGGAAATGGAGAAACAAATGGCATGCTTGCTTGATTGTTTTGCATTTGGGTTTGTACAACCGCTGTTATAATGGAGAACAAAATATATAGGGGAGACAGGATTCTTAAGTATATCTCATAGGAGACGCAGTTTGATATGAAGTATATCTCAAAAAACAGAAATCCTGGAATGAATTGTTGTTATGGTGAGGATGCACTCCAGCTCTTGTCTCAATTGGAACAGTACACCGTAAAGCCCAATGACATAACCTTCATTGCAATTCTGACTATCTGTAGCCATGCAAGCCTATTCATGCATATCTGTTATGCTGAATATACATGAAATCGAGAAACAAATGGCATTCTTGCTTGATTGTTTTGCATTTAGGTTTGTACAAAAGGCTGTTATAATGGAGAACAAAATGTATAGGAAACACAGTTTGATTCTTAAGTATATCTCATAGGAGACGCAGTTTGATATGAAGTATATCTCACAAAACAGAAATCCTAGAATGCATTGTTGTTATGGTGAGGTCCAAGGATGCACTTGGGCTCCTGTCTCAATTGGAACAAGATCATAAGCCCAATGACATAACCTTCATTACAAATCTGACTACCTGTAGCCATGCAGGCCTGTTCTTGCATATGTAATAAATTGAATATACAGGAAATGGAGAAACAAATGACATGCTTGCTTGATTGTTTTGCATTTGGGTTTGTACAACGGGCTGTTATAATGGAGAACAAAATATATAGGAGACGCAATCTGATTCTTTAACATTCTTCAGAACACATGTAACTTTCTAATGAGAACACTACTCAAGATTGTTTTTTCACGTCTATACAAGTTCCAGAGGTATTAGATCCATTCCACAATATATTTAGTTCGAAGAATCCTTCATTATGCACTCAATACTCATGAATGTGTCCTCATAGGATTGTAATCTAAACTTGTTGGTGTCACTGGAACTATATTATAAACATCATTTTAGAGGCAGATGTGCAAATTTGGTAATTCCAGTGTTCTTTTGGTGCTGCAACAGCATGGAAATTCTTAACCCATACAAATTCCTATAAAAATTGGCTATGTTGCATTAAATACACTATTCCAATCCAACGTTACACAGTTGCAACTGAAACACAGCCACTATCTGAAATGCTTGGCACATTGTGAAGGGATGGATCTTCTTCCAGTTCAATCGGACACAAACATGTGTCAATGAATTGTGATTGAATTTGTTAAATGGAAGGAGGCAGTTAGTTGATACTGTCTAATGTCTCCTAGGGCCTGTTTTTCTTGGCAAATAATGTGAAAATTGCATTTACATACCCAGTGGATCAAGTCATTTCATGCATGCACTGAGGTAGGATGTTCTAGAGAACCAAGAGATAGCCTGATAAGATAACCCTAGGGCACTGCAGTTGAAGCTTAGGTTGTGTGTGAGCTGAGGGATGTTGGGTTAGTTGTTGTTATGGTTGATGTTGTTCATAATTCTCCCAAACTGATTCTATTATTCACTGAAGATTGACATACCTTGATGCCAAGTCTAAATTATGAGAGAATGGCTGCCGTGAATGTGAGTAAGACATAACTAGGGGTTATAACTTATGGGTAGTTGCTAAGAACAAAAGAAATTTGTCATATAGCTGGAAATCCATGGTTCCCAGCAATCAAGATTCCTTGGCCAGTCTGAACCATAGTTTTAAAAACCAGAAACAGGTTTCAAACCAGCCGCCTATCTAATCGTGATTCAAACAGGAACCGGATTGAACAGAATTCAATAAACCAGAATTGCAAAAAGTACATAAAATAATTAAATTTTAATGAAAAAACTTATTTTCAAGATTACAAATCATGATTCCAAACCATTAGAGACAAAATATGGAGAGCTTTCTCATCTATGTACCATGTAAGGGTGCATATATCAAAATGGCACAGATATCAATGATATCATCGACAAAATACATAACCAATGAGGCTCTAAATGGCATATAGAGTCCAAAAACAATGCTACAACTCAAGCTACTAGGCCACTAGCCTATTACAAATCACTGATCAACATGATCACTCATCAAACTCATCACCACTACCATACATGGGATCATCACCAGGAGCCACATAAACATCATCTAGCTCAAAGTTTGAGGACTCTTCAAACGCCTCTCCATCAATAGCAGAACTAGTAGTAGCATGAGCAACAACACTAGGCCTAGCAAAACTAGTAGCACAAGTTCGTCAAGCTGCACGTGTACTGCTTCCCTCACAAGTCACCATGTACCATGCTTAGTCTTGGTGGTGTTAGATTTTTGGTAGCATCAGACAGGTGTTCTAGTCTCGATTTGGGTCTAAGAGGCTAAGGAACATGAGATCTCCAAAACCTAGAAAAGGTTTTGAGAGAAAACACCTAGAGACGACTCAATAAAATTAATTAATCAATAATTAAAAAATGCTTTAGTCTAACTTAGGAAAATTGATTAATTAATAGGAATTAATTGAGGAGAACAACTTATGCTCTAGAGACTTCCAGAAAATGACCTGGACCAAGTCTAAGATGATGTTAGCCATCGATCACGATTAGATCTTGGTCGATGATGCTCCAGCAAGAGATTATAGGAACAAGTTGATGGGATGGAGATAGACACAGTTACAAGAGGGAGAAAAAGGCAGTGTGAATTTCCCAGTGTATAGTGATTCAGCAAGGGAAGAATTCGAGCCAGCGAGAGCATCATAGAGGGGAAGCAGCAAGAGGAGTATTCTGAAGAATTTCCTAGCAGCTTTCCTCTGTCAAAGAGGCAAGAAAAGGGAGGCTGAAATCTTCTGCAGGGAGAGTCATCCAGGCAATGCAAGTTATCCAGTCCAACAGAGCAAATTGCCGAGAAAGGTTTGTTTCAGTTGCTAAAGGTCATATTTGAGTCCAGAAGGCAAAGCAAAAATTTTCCAAAGGTGGAGGGAGGCTAGACAGCCTAGTTGGAGGCAAATTCAGGGTTGTACGATTTGCACTAAGCAAGCAATGCAAGCAGTTAGAGAGGGGTGTGAGCTCGCCAGTGGAGGCCAAGTTGATTTGCAGAGGGAGAAAATTATCTCCCAGATATTTTGCCAATATACTTATCAAAGGATTGCCAGTTGGGCATCCAAATTATAGTACTCTCCATATTTGTTGCATAATAATAAAATAAGCCCTCATCTGTTAAATCGGTTTTCTCTTCGCGGTTTCTCCAGAACTATTAGTCCAAAAATATTGTGTCGATTTTTATGTGTGTGCATCTATTTCTAAGTTCCTGATTTTCTTTCTGCAACATAATTTTTATTGTGAAGAATTGCAGTGTGATTTATTCATTATTTGTTGTATAACAAATAAACTGCTAATCAGTTAGGAGAATAAACTCCAGTTGCTACAATTCTAAGGAAATTTTCACATGGTACGTAGCTATTTTGATCATATCAGAGGCTCAGAAGTGAGAGAAGCGAAAATGTGCAGTTTCAGAGGGAGGTCTAAGCACAATTTTTGCATATCTATTCAGGCCAGCCAGGCAGTGTGAATTGTTGGGCAGGAAAATTGATTTCTAGGGGCAAAGTGTAGGAAAAGTTTGATTTACCCATAGCAAAGTTCCAGCAAGCAGTGTGGTTGTCGGGAAGTGGTTTCGGTGATTAGATAAATTGATTCAATGAGCAAATCTGGGCACAAAAGATTTGCAACAAAGGTTGCAGTTGCAGATTTGTGCTGGGCAGGAAGAGAAAAACAAATGGGGAGATTTCCAGAATTCTCAGTTAGGACATACTAGACAAAGCCTCTAATTTTAGCATCTTAAATGCCAGAATGCAATTTATGTTATATGAGCATGGTCTAAAGGAGTTCGTGACAAACATCATGGCAAAGTCGATAGATCAACAACAATTAGCTACCTTCAAGAAAGAGATGGCCAAGACGAAGAGGATGGTGTTAGATGGAATCTGAGATCATATCGTTCCACACATTGCAAACAAGACTACAGCAAAGGACATGTGGGATGTCATTGTAAAGTTGTATGAGAATCCATTGGAGAATCACAAAATGATTCTCAAGGAGAAGCTAAGGGAAACAAAGATGCAGAAGGGTGAGAACATGACTTCCTATCTCACCAGAATTTAGAATGTTCGTGATGAGCCAGCAGTTGTAGGAGAGAAACCAAAAGACAAAGAGCTTGTGTGAATAGCTCTAAATGGGTTTACCAAAGAATGGCAAACCTTTGTTCAGGGGATCACTAAATGAGATCAACTACCAGATTGGGAACGCCTGTGGAGTTTTTTCACGCAAGAGGAGCT
Source organism: Pinus taeda (assembly GCA_000404065.3). Taxonomy (NCBI): domain Eukaryota; kingdom Viridiplantae; phylum Streptophyta; class Pinopsida; order Pinales; family Pinaceae; genus Pinus; species Pinus taeda. The sequence continues at coordinate 73,071 of APFE030799956.1, forward strand.
AAGGCTCAACTTGGTTGAAGGCACCCCTAGCAACAACAGTAGAGGACCAAAAGCTGAGGAGGAAGAAGAAAACGTAGCCCTTACAAGTAACGAGAAGGCAAAGAAAGGTCCTAACCAAGGATAGAACTCAAGGGGAGGCAAGAAGAAGAAAAAGGACCTATCGAAGGTCAAATTATTCGAATGTGGTGAGTTTGGCAAACTATGTCACTTAGTGTCTGAAGAGGAAGGACAAGAAGGGGGAACAAACGACAGCTTCGGCAGAGATAGATGAGTTGACCTCCAAGTTGGAGGAGTTTGCATTGATAACAGCTATATCTCTAGATGGGGGAAGAGCGTGATGCTTCAGAGTTGCATAAGTGGGCAGGGTCCAAGGAGTCATTGTATCGAGGGTGTGTTTCCTTTTGGATCATTACTTTTACTACGAGGGCCATAGTATTTGGTAGCAGGAGAATCAATGTCAGTAAGTGCAGTCAGATCTTGAGGAACAATGTAGAGCTAGTTGTAGTTAAATACTAGAGAGGCGCAAAGATAGTTGGTCACAATCAAAGGCTCAGTAGACAGCGCAGAGCCAGTTGCAGTGAGAGACTCAAGGGACCGTTGCAGAGCCAGTGCATAGACACAGTAGATCAACAGGGATTGAGTTTCCAATTGCAGGTGTAGGAAATTCATGTGATTGGAGGAGGCAATGTGAATTGCCCAGTTCCAGATTACAGGAGCAGTTCCAGCTAGAGCAAGATTCCTAGAGGGAGTTTCCATACTAGAAATATTTCCTAGTTATGTTTCAAAGGGAGATCAAGTGGGATCAGTCTCACTATAGCAATAGTTGCAACAGTAGTGTAGAGATAGCAACATAGCAGTGGCAACAGTAGTGTGACGTAGATCAAAGTATGCGCAGTAGCTTGCTGACAGTAACAGTATGTTGCAGACGTCAGAAACAAACAACGTGGTCCAGCTACAGGATGAAGAGTATAGTAGTTTGGTATAGTGGAGAACAACTTCCTCACTAAGAGGGAGTGTTAGATTTTTGGTAGCATCAGACAGGTGTTCTAGTCTCAATTTTTGTCTAAGAGGCTAAGGAGCATAAGATCTCCTAAACCCAAAAAAGGTTTCAAGAGAAAACACCTAGAGACCACTCAATAAAATTAATTAATCAATAATTAAAAAACGTCTAACATAGGAAAAATTATAAATTAATGGGAATTGATTGGGGAGATTGACTTATGTTGTAGAGACTTCCACAAAATGACTTGGATCAAGTCTAAGATGATGTTAGCATCGATCATGATTAGATCTTGGTCGTTGATGCTCCAGCGAGAGATTATAAGAGCAAGTCGATGGGATGGATATAGACACAATTACAAGAGGGAGAGCAAGGCAGTGCAAATTTGTAGAAATTCCTCTCTACAAATCTCCCTCTGAGACCATGTAGAGAATTTGTCTGTAGATTAACCCGATAATGCAATATAAATCAAAGCAAAATACTATAACCTACTTCTACTATCAATTTGCGGAAGCTTAAAGATCGAACTGAACAATATAACTAGAAGAAGATGAACCAATCACACAATACACATGAAAACGCTTTGAGGAAAGCCTCAGCTAAAAACCCCACTATCTGTATTATCATACAAGTTGGAAATACATAGGAATTATACAAAGCCTTAACTCTCGTAGCTAGCCAACTCTATTACAATCCTCACAGATGATCACAGACAATCCTGGCTTCTCACAAGCCTTCTCCTCTGCCCTCCAAGCTCCTATTTCCTTGCGCAGTTCCTTTGGATGATCTTCTCCAACCAAGTGGAAAACTGATCTCACACACTAATCTCACACCCTGTCAAAACTGTGCAATCCTCCAAGAATTGGTTCCTTCTGCATGCATGAGTTTTCTTTATAGGAAAACACATGCAACTGATAGTACACTGTCCTTGACTTTAATCTCAACTGGGTCTTTCTCAAAGTAGACATGCATGAGTTTCTGATGAGGGGATCTTCAGTTAACTGAGGTACACTAGTTGAGTGCATGCATGCATCAACTGAGTGTTAACTCTCTATTAATTCCTCAAACAGTTTGGAACTAATTTAACTGGACTTAACTCAGTAAACTGAGTTAACTAATTACAACTCAAATATAACTCAATCTTATCTCCTTAATTCAAGGCTTATCTCCTTAATTTAAGGGATAACTCTTGCATGACTTCAGAAAGACTTCTAACTCGAATTTCTCCAACTAATTAATCCATAATGAATTAGTTAATTATTTCCAAGTAGTTGGTGAGACTAAATTCGATTTTAATTCACAATTTTAATTCAAGAACAAATTAAAAGTGGAATTTCTGGATTCTATTTTTATCATTTCTTGTTGCTATTTTCAACACTCCCTCTCAACAAGAAGGGAACTCAACTCGATCTCGATCGTGAACCTTTGGAATGTTATGCATGTAACACTTTTCTCTAGTGTTGTTGCTCTAGCAACTCCAGAAACAAAAAAACATCCAACCTGAATCAGTATGATGCCTCTGCCATCAAAGTCTCTGACTGCTATTGCCTTTGTCAACTGAAAACTATGCGCTTCTTCAGTATCTGACTGCTTTAGCCTCTGTCACTTTGATCTCTGACTGCATCAATCCCACTGATTCCTCCCGCTACTATGTACTTTGGGCTCCTGTAGCAAAGTACAATCCATGAGATAAAACCTCTCAATGGACACTGCCCAATTTCAGCCTTCTTGGGACTATCACTTCACATCGCCCCAAGTCACACCTAGAGGAATGGCTGCATGTGATCCCTCTGCCCACTTGGATCGAAATTCCCCCTAATGGACGTATCTGCATGAGTGGATCTCTTCACTTGGTTTCCTCTACGCTTCTCCAATTGTGGCTCCTCCACAATTGTCTAAGACTTCTTCTGGGGCTGCATGTTGAGATGTAATTTACTCTCCCTCTTAATCACTAAGTCTCTAACATTTGCCTTGCTCCTCAAGGCTTTGCATGCATCTTAAACCTCAACAGCATACAGGTTCTTAATTCGTGAACCGATCTATTTCACCTATCTCATGGTGATGTGTCTAAGGAAAACCTTTCCCTTACTAAAGACAACATCATAACCTTTGTCCTCCAACATCGCGACCGATACCAAGTTCTTCTTTAATCCGGGCACATACAACACATCTGTCAAGGTGATAGGAGGTCCATGCTCCCTCTAAAAAGCAACCGTGCCCACTCCTGAAACACTATACCTTTCGTCGTCACCCATCTCTATGCGCATCTTGAGGTCTTTCTCCTCCAAGGTACTAAATAAACTTTTATCACCGTCATGTGGAATGAGGCTCCACTGTCAAGATACCAACCACAACCCATCATTGATGACACCATGCATGCAATGAGGGTAAAGTCAATTTCAAACTGAGAGGCTAATGCCTCACCTTTTGATCCTTCCGAGGATCCCTTCTTAGACTTCTTCGATGGGCAATTAGTCGCATAATGTCCCATCTCGTGACAATTAAAGCATCTCACTTTAGACTTGTCACCCTTCTTCCCTCCATGAGAAGAATTCGATTTGGAATGGGAAGCCTTCCCCTTCCCTTTCCTTGCCTTGCTAAGGCCAGATTTTCTTCATCATCACACTTGGATGAAGAACCATCTCGTGTGCTCCTCCTAATCTCCACCTGCATCAGATCCGACCACAGTCATTCCCAATCCGACAATTTCTCCCTTCCATTCACAGAATCCTGGTAACTATTCCAACTCTTTGGAAGGCCATGGAGAGCGAGGCTCACCATATCATCATCGGCAGTAGTTATTCCAAATTGCTAAGCTCATCTCTGCAAGTGGTGAGCTTGTTCAGATATGTGGAAATAGTATCGCCCTTCTCCATCTTGATTCTTCGAAGCTTATCCTTGAGCGCCAATTTCCTCTGGTCGCTACTGTTCTAGTAGAGGTCCTTCAATGTCTTTCACATTGAAAATGGAGTATCCTTCCTATGGAGACTCGAGACAATATGGTCTCGAACTCCCTCAAGGATGATCCATCTCCCCTTTGCCACACACTTCTTCCACTCAGCCAACTCTTGTGCATTAGTTGAAGCTGGCTTTGGAATTTCTTAATCAATGAATTCCTTCAAGCTATTGTCTTCTAATACATCCTCCATTCTATCTTTCCATGCTATGTAATTCGAGCTACCTTCCAAGGCATACTCGAGTCTCAAGCCATAGAACGCCATTGGCCAACCTTGAAGTATGATATGAATTCGATTTCCACCTGCAACCCCGAACTTCAAACTTCGAATTCTCTTATTAGTATATTGTTCACAGCTCCGATACCATGTAGAAAAGTTGTGATAGGTTAACCCAATAATACAATATAAATCAAAGCATAATATTATAACCTACTTCTACTATCAATTTGCAGAAGCTTAAATATCGAGCTGAACAATATAACCAGAAGAAGAAGAATCAATGGCACAATACACATGAAAATACTTTGGGGAAAGTCTCAGATAAAAACCCCACACTATTGTATTATCACACATGGTGGAAACACATAGGAATTATACAAATCCTTAGCTTTCACAGCTAGCTAGCTCTCAGTACAATCCCCACAGATGCTCATAGGCAATCTTGGCTTCTCTCCATCCTTCCTCTCTTCCCTCCAAGCTCCTATTTCCTTGCGCTATTCCTTGTGGATGATTAGCCCATTACCAAGTGGAAAACCAAGCCTACAAAACTGTACAATCCTCAAGGATGAATCCTTGACTGCATGCATGAGTGTCCTCCATGAGAAAACACATGCAACTTATAGTACATTGTCCTTGAACATTAATCTCAACTGGATCTTTCCCAGAATAGACATGCATGAGTTTCTGATGAGGGAATCTTCAGCTAACTCGAGTAGCACTAGTTGAGTGCATTAATGCATCAACTGACTGTTAATTCACTATTAGTTCCTCAAACAGTTTGGAACTAATCTAAGTGGACTTAACTTAGTAAACTGAGTTAACTAATTACAACTCAAATATAACTCAATCTTGTCTCCTTAATTTAAGGGATAACTCTTTCATGACTTCAGAAAGACTTCTAACTTGAATTTCTCCAACTAATTAATTTAAAATAAATTAATTAATTATTTCCAAGTAGCTGTTAAGACTAAATTTGATTTTAATTCACAATTTAATTCAAGGACAAATTAAATTGGAATATTCTTGTTGCCATATTTCAACAATATTTACAAATAGTATTCATGAATCTTACTTCTCTGTCTAATTTGAGATGCTCACCCCCATATATAGGAATGGTACATAAGACATGTCCATTTAAAGGCTTCCTCCTAATTTGGCACAACAAGATCTTGATAATAACATGCAAAATTTAGGAGGGATATTAGTGAATACAATGTATAAAACCACACTCTTAACAGGGATCTGAGCTAAAGTAACCATCAGATATTTTATAAGTCCAAGCCAAGGTACTTTCTTGGAGTCAAAACTATAAAGATCATGATAAGTTCTAGTGACCTCTAATTGCGGTTGGTCCATGATTACCTTTGGCATCATATTATGGGAAGCCCTAGAATGTAACATGCAAATATATAACAAGAAATCGTGAATTTTTAGAGTCACATAAAAAGGTGGTACATTTTCATCAATCATGTTTGGGCTGGGACCAAAGACTACGGAAGGTTTTTCATCTTGTAGGCTTATTACGTCCCCTTCAACATCAACACTGGATGACTGGATCCATTTGGAAACTTGGTTTTTATACCCTAGATTCTTTGAAAGTTCAGATAAAGGAATGTGTATTTTAACTCTTTCTAGTTCCCTTTCAACATTGAAAGTGGTTAAAACAGTTTTATCAGTTAGAGTTGTTTCAACTGTTTGATTCAATGGTTGAATTGTTGTTGTTTGAGTTTCAGTGGATTTGATTTGAGGTTCATTTGCAATGGGGATTTTTAGAGGTCTACCAGGCCTTGACCTAGGTCTTAGATCGTATCTCCTATTCAATTCTACAATTAAAAACTCAGAAAAGGCCTGATATTTTGAAATTTGAGAGTCTTATTGATCTTGAGAAGACTGATTTAAATGGAGAGAAATAATACATTTTGTAAATATGAATGATCCAAATTATTTATATCTTTAGAAATCAAAGGGCCAATATCTTCTAGTTGTTGGTCATCAATTGTCGATGGGGGTTGGATCTATTGATCAGTGTTTGGTCTTTGCAAAATTTGAGTTTGGCGGGGCTCTTCTAAATTGAGTTTGAGGTCTAGCAGCGGTTTGTTGAACTGTTCTAGGCTAAGTTTCTATTTTTGAAATTATGTTTGAAATGTTTCTGAGTAATGATGTGATCTCATCTATCTTTTGATCTTCATTTTTAGTTTTCGAGGAAGATCCTTCTTCTTGACTTTCATTTTCCCATCAACTTTTTTCAGCCTTAGCTTTAAGTTTAGTTGATGCTGACTTATTAGCCTCAACTTCTATAGCATTTGTTTACATGTCTTGTAGGGTATGAGATGTCCTTTCCCTAAGAATGATTGCAAAGTCATCATCAAATTCTTTAGAAAATCAAACTTTTGATGTTGCTACTGGTGGTTTATAGTCGGGTGGCATCTTATGATAAAGTTTATTGAATCTTTTTATGAAATCTGCCAATGGTTCACCATGGTTTCTTTTTTGTTCTTCAAGTTATGTGAGATAGTAAACTTGATCCTTCTTAACACCCCATTGATTCTTAAATATGGTAGTTAATTCATTCCAAGAATGAATTGAATCAACTCTCAGTTGTCTAAACCAAATCCTAATTTTCCCCTCTAGTGATTGAACAAATAATCTCATATATATGTCTTCATGTTCAATGTTCATATTATCAGCAAAATCCAAAAAGGAAGCTAAATGATGTTCAACATACAAACCATTTTCTCCATTAAACCTTGGTAGGTTTTTTAAATACCCATCAGGAAAATTATTGAGTTGGTTAGGAAGATGTAAGGTAGCATATCTAGCTTGAATAATAGGTTGAAAGGCATCCATATTTGAAGATGAAGATGAAGATGAATCAATAGAAGAGGTGGGAGATGATGTAATAGAGGATGAGGAGGAAGATGGTGAAGGTGTAGGTGAAATGGAGGTGTAATGGTAGCATGAGGAGGATGGGAAAGTGGAAGATCCCTAAAAGTTTTTAAAGTTGTTTTAATAACTAGCTTCTGAACCTCTGTTTCAACTTCTTCTTTATTTTCAACAAAGGGTTTGAATATATAGAAAATTTTTCCTCAAGTTGGGAAGAAGTAGATGAAAATGTATAATGAGTGGGGGAGATAAAATTGGTAGGTATTAACTCCGGTAAATGTACATCTAATTCTTCTTCTGACTTGGGTGAATCTGAAAATATTTTATGGATTTTATATGATTCCAAAGAATGAACTAAGATAATTGACTGCAGATCAAGCCCTTTAGATAATAGTTCTAAAACCCTAGGTTATATAAGACAAGTCTAATTGGGATGGAACAGACCTAAGGGGATCAAAAGCTTAAATATATTTAGGCTACAGTGGTACAGAAGAAGAAGCAGAAGCTTCAATTCTCCTTCTAAAAGAGGCTTCTCTTACCAGTCTCTCTGGATCAGATAATGGATAAACAATTTGAGAATCAGAATGAGATCTGGTATGTTTTGAAGGAGCCAGCTTAGGCTTGTGGAGTTGCCAGGTGAAAGAATTTAGCCTACAATAACTTTATTCACCTTAAAGGAAAAGTCTTAATCATTGTCCTAGGGAAAATACTTTAATTTTCACTCCCCAGCAATAGCACCAATCTGATGTTGTCCTTTGAGATGATTCTAGGTTAATTAATCATGCTAGAGAATCTAAAATGTTTTGTTTGTTTTAATTTTTTTTTGGATGATCAATGTTATGAACAGTTTGAAAATAGGTGCTTAAAATTTAACACTTGCCAAATAGAATGAAAGGGATGTTTTTTTTTCTAAAGTAGTTAATTGATTTTAACTGAGTGAATAACAAAGTCTTAAATAATTACAACCTACTAAATATTCAAACAAAATATTTAATTGATTATAATAAGGAATGCAAGTAAACAATGTTTACCTGCTCAAAAAAATATATTTAATCTAACTCAGATGGGTGTGACAATTTATTGATATAGAGGAGTTTATAATAACAGACAATTTTATAAACTAATCTCTAATTATTATTTATAACTTCACAGGGGATTTAAGATGGACTGATATTTAGTTTGATCTTACCCAGATTTCTACATAAATACTTAAATACATGAAGAAAAACATAATGAAATGAACACATAAGAAAAATTCACAAGGAGACAAACTATTTGAGGCAAATCTAGAATCCTTTCATTAATTTGAAGCAATTCTCCACCTTGATTACAATTATTGTTTGAAAGCTCATCCAAGGGTTCAACCCTTAATAAATCGAAGGAACAGTTGTTTATACAAAATGAAAGATCTTCTAGAGACCTTTTTAACAAAAATATAAAAATAGTACAAAACTATAGGAATCCTAAAACTATTGAGTGCTAACACTATCTTTAAGGAATTTGTTGATGATCTGGTGCCCCAAAAGTGTTGCCTAACTTTTTGTCAGTTGGTGATGAAAGTTACTCGTTAATTTCACATAAGTGATCCCACCTATCTTCACTTGGTATAGAAATATTAACCAACTTTCTATAGTATCCATCAACCTCGATATACTTTTCAAAATTAGGCTTATTAACAAAGATGTGTTTGATTTCATGCTTGATTATTAAATCAAAATCCAAAGGTTCTATGATTTCCTTCCTTGTAAGGTGGCCCTTTATACCTGCAAATCTAGCTTTATCAGTTGCAATTGCATAAAGATTTTGACAATATTCCTCTAAACTGATCAACCTATCATCTAGTGCCACTAATCCTGGTAGTTCTCTCTAGTTGAGTAAGTTGAACTTGAAATGAAACCTTTAGACAACAGTTTTCAAGGCTTGGCACTTCGTCTCCAATGGAGTCATGATATTCTTTTTCTGCAAAACCTTCTTGATCCCCATAATAGTTTTTGTTCCATCAAAAATCTAAATCTTCTCTAACTCAGCTTTGGTTTTTGATTTGAGAACCGTAATCATGTATGTGGCTTAACTTATTCAATAGCTATCTGGAACCTATTTATGAGATCTTCTTGTTAAAAAATAATCTGTATGGAGGGCCAAACATCAGTTATAGCCTGACTGATGTCTGCCCAAATATTTTCCTTGGCTTGGGCCAAGGTTTTGACCATTAATGACTCATTTCCAACTCTTCTATCCTTTTGGTCAATCTATGGGTCTTCTGCATCTCTTCAACATAAAGAGTGTCATTTTTAATCTTCTGAGTTTCCAGATTCTTAAATTTCTTTTGAAGCTTTTCATTCTCTTTTCTTTGGAGAGACAACTCTTGTATGACTTTGTTTAAATCTCCTGCTACTGATGTAGACTCTTCTGATGCTGATGTCGATTCCCCTGTTGTCCTTGAAACTGTAATAGGTATAGTTGTAATTGGAGCTATGGCTAGTTGAGCATACTATTATTTTTCTTTAAGTAATTTCTCAATTTGCTCTTCCATTGTCTTTATATGTACATTTTGCTCAATGATCAACTTGAGCATTTATTCTTTGTTCTTCTAACCTTCTTCTATTTCCTTCGTTTGAGGATCTTCTGTAGAAGGTAGTTTAAGTTGCTTCCTTAATGTCGCAATGTCTATATTCTTCTTTTTAATAATGCCCTATGCATCTTTAACATCAGTGGGGTCATACCCAATTTTGATCACTAAATATTCTAATGATTTTACCCTATTATCCTTTGCCAAAGAGGCTATCTTTTCTATCTTTAATTGTGACTGTACATTTGAAAGACTTGTCATGAGTTTTGATAATGCCATAGAAGTGTTAGTCATGGTAGATAAAATCATCTCACATGACTGCCTATGCATATTCATCTGATCGATTGGATGTATCTGGTTGGAATCAAAAGAAAATACAATCTTCTTATAGTCTAAAGAACCTTTTGGAAAAGGCACTTGGGCTTGTAGGAATGTCATTTGCATCATGACTTTTTCACTATCAAAAGTTGTTAATACCCTGTGTTGTGAAGTTGATGACTGTTTCCAAAACTGAGCATATACATTTGCCTTGAAAGATTCATTCTTCTGTTTAATTTCAAGGAAATTAGTGAAGATGTTTGGCTCGTCTTGCTCACTTACTCTTGCAGACTAGGTGATCTCCAACAAATTCTGTGAAACTGAAGAGGAAGATGGAGTAGTGATTACAATTTCTTTTCTCCCTATAGAAACCTATGAATCATCCAAATTGATGATTATAGGCTCTTTCTGACCTTGATTAGTAGTGCCTTTGGAGTCAACCCTTGATTTCTTCTGATAGATAATGAATTATTTTTCACCTTTTGGTTATAATGAAGATTCTTCTCTGGGCCTCTTGTCTTGCCTGCTTTGAGAAGTGGGAGTCTAGAGGGTAGAAGGAGGTAAAGTCTTTTCTTCTGCTTCATGAAGTGTATTCTTCTCCCACTGTTCTTGATTTTTGTACTTTTCAATCTTTGGTCTTGGAGTATGATTATAAGGTGTGGTTTTGAGTTCCACCCTTAAGTTGGAGATTATACTGAATGGGTCATAAAACCAGGTGAAATTTGGTTGGAATCCCATTTGTTTAGGGGTTGAATCTTCTTCAATACCTGCTGATCTGGTAATGCAAATAAATGATCCTACTTGTGACTTGATTTTGAACTGAGATTTCCTCTTCCCTGAAATGAAATTGTTGTAGCAGCTATAACCACCCTCTAAAATATTTCTTTAGCTTCGTTTTGTAGCCTCACTACCAACTTTCCATAGCACCTTGTCTTGCTTCATCAAGTACACAAGCTTCAGTGTTTTTCCTGCATAAAGGCAGCCTATTGATCACAACTTGATGCATTCCCCTCACAAGATGTTCATCTGAACTTAGTCCAGCTGCGGCTAAGTAACTCCCCCAATAAATTGTGCAAGTCTGGAGGGCAACTAACCTTCCCTCCAAAAATTGCGCAACCCTGTCTGGCAGCCTGTTGGGCTCCAAAATTGCGCAATTCTACCAGTCAACCCTCATAGTGAAAGTTGCACAATTTTCCCTAGCAGGGCTGCTCAACCCAAAATTTGCACAAATATGGGATGCAGTCAACTGATCTGCCTAGAAATTGTGCAAATCTCCTGGGCAGCCAACCCGTCTCCCAGCCAAAAATGCGCATTTCCTTCTAGCAATTGAACAACTTCATGCATGAGCAGTTGGGTTGACTAGTTCCACCTAGGACCAAGGAAACTTGACTTGCATGCATGGCTTTCTTTTTCCTAGACTAGCAAAAGGAAACATGCAAAAGGCATCACATGATTCAGGGAGCTATTTTTAGCAGTTGGAGGTTACATGCAAAGTTGTTTTAGAAATTTTCCTCCAAGTGTCACTTTTTTCTAGATTTGTGGCATGCGCGTCATGAGCTCAAAACTTATTTATTTGACGCATTAGAGCTCATTCCTTCACATCAGTCTTGGAGCTCTAACATCCCACAGCACATCCAGGACTCTTTGACACATCCAACTCAGCTAATCACAGGTAAGTGGCCTCAACTTGCCTTTTTCAGCATTTCTGTCGCCTTTTATGTTTTCCATTGTGTGAGTGTTGTTTTCTTGATTTCTTTGAATGCTTGCTGCTATTTACAGGTATACTAGCTTATCCTAGCACTGTTTCAGTTTTTGTTGCTATCTCACTGTTGTCGAATGCATGAAACTGTTTTGCACGAATGGTCGCTGATTCGGTGACTCGCTTCACCCACATGCATGTTGATCCATTGACTGAATCTTTCATTTATGTTTTCATGCACTATCAATCACTTATAATTTCACTTAGTGTCGTCGTGCATTCACTTTCATATTTGCTTTCAGTTGCCCGTCAGCGAGTCTAGCCAACCTTGGCCTGGACTCTGCCTTCACTGAGACAAAATTGCGCAATCTAGGGAAGGAAGGCTCTATCTTCCTCTCTAGAAATGTGCATTTTTGCCCAGGCATTGTCCTCCAAGACTGTTTTCTACATTTCTGAGGGACAGTGACTACTAGCCCAAAAAATTGTGCAATGCAATCCCTGAGTTTGCAGTCACTCCCAGTTGGAATTGCGCATTGCACAACCCCAACAGCCAACAGCTAGTCTAGATTGTGCATTGCGCAAATCTAGAAGCGAGTCTTTCCTCCCAGATAGCCCAAACTGCCTTTTGCATAGTTATGGCAGCTAGTCACCCAACCTCCCAGAAGAACTTGTGCAATCTTGCCTATCAGTTCCCCAAGTATGTGCTATGTCATTCCCCGAATTTGCTTTGGTTTTCACTGACATATTTATTTCCATGCATGTTGCTTGTCTCCAGATCTTTCAAGTGTTCATCCGCCTCTTAGTAGTATAGGATAAATGGCTTCCAAGAGAGCAGGATCACATGACACTGACGAAAAGGCAACTGGAGCAGCAGTTGAGCGAGTGTCTTCTAGTCTACCGATATATGAAGACACAAAGTTGTTTCTAGACAAGGACATCAAGCTAAAGTGCCAAGAGGTCAATGAAGCATTTGCTGGCACTTTTTAGGAAGACCTCGAAGACCTTTAGGTGTATGTGAACATACACAAGTCCGGCTTGTACCGGATTGCATGCAGATACCTCGTGTTCCCATGTGCAGACATGGTACACTGGATCGTCTCTCTCATTGATCCCGAGCCGATGACCTTGAGTAGTGCCAGTGGGATGAATCTTGCAACCTTTTGGGCACGAGATTATGATGAGATGTATCAGATGTTAGAGCCCGTGGCTATCATGAAGACTCCCTTCATCTTACCCAACAACAGTGCTAACTCCAGAGACATTCTGAATAACTGGGTAAAGGAGCCAGCTCGATTCTGGTTGACACCAAACCAGATCTATAAGACGAAGATACCACGAAAGGCGTATCAGTACTTGGTCATATTTGCATGTCGACTGTTTGGCCAAGAAAGCACGAAAACCTTCCCACAGAGTTGGGTGATTGCGTTGGACCAACTAGCTAGAGAAGGAAAACCATGTAACTGGTCCGACATGTTGGCTCATCAGCTGAAGGAACAAGTAACGAAATCTTGACAGTCACTTGGAGGTATGCATGTAGAGATTTACATGTCTCCCTACATCTTAGATTCAATCTGTGCCAGACAGGAGTTCCCAGGCTTGGAGTGGGCATGGTCACTGTCAGAGTCTGTTGTGAACACATATTTGAAGTTGTTATCCAAATGCAGCTTCAGAGGAGTAATCACACAGTTGTCTGATCATATTTTCACCCCAATTTACAAGATGATATTCGAACATGATCCACCCTGCATGTCAAAGGAAGAAACGGAGGCACTGTTAGACATTGCTAATTGGTATGCCTCACCGTCCAACACCTTCATCCAAATGTTCAGCACAGAGAAGCCTCTGCATGCTCTACCGAATTTTCCTTGGACATACTTATCATGCAGGAAGTAGGTTATCACATCTTGAAAGGATTGACAACTAGACTGCACCAGAAGAAGAAGGCACCTTGGCCCACTCTTCTGTTGCGCATTGGGTTATATGAGATCCAGAGTATCAAGAACACAGATGTCAAAGCAGAACATATGAAGAAGTATCCATTCGACCTCTGAAGTTATAATCCGTATGACCCACATTGTATTATGAAGGATGACTGCACGAGAGTTCAATTCAACTGGATCCACGGGGCATTTCATTGCGCCAAGGAGGACCCATGGAGATATTGCTACAGTTTCTCTAGACCCAATGAATGGGTCGGCTTTGCTAGAGAGTGGTTAGTGAAGCAACATGAAGCAGCATCTCGGAGAGCACCAGCACGAGCAACAACAGTAGCAGCAGAGGCAAGCATACCAGTGCGCGACAAAGGTAAGAGGAAGATTGTTGATCGCATGGAGGAAGAGCAAAGCTGCAAGTTTTGAGAAAATCTATTAGTAGAGAAAGCAGTTATGGTGATAGAGGTAAAGAGGCACTAGCGCAACATGCGAACTGTGTAAAGGCATAGCGATAAGAGGAGAATGGAGGAAGCAGAGAATGAGTTACATGAGTTCAGGGAGCAACTTCGAAAGGAATAAGATTTGCGCAAATAAGAGATGGAAGCATAGCAACAATAGATAGAGAAGGGGGTGCAACATGTGCAAACAAATGAAACAATTCCCGTACAGGTAGTGGACTTATCAGATCAGCTGGCATCAGGCAAACAGGGTGAACCATCACAGAAGAAAGACTTCGGTCATGAGATAGAACAAGCACTTCAACAGTTGGATGCAGACATGAAGCAGCAAGAGTTGGAACAGGACACTGACCTCATGCCTCATCACTAAGAGGTCAAGTTACTCGCTTCACGCTATCCAGATGATGAGCAAGTCTAAAGTGACCAAGGAAGCACTAAGATCCTTGGTGATCAGCTAGAAGGAGAGATGCACAACATATCATTCAAAGAATATCAACATATAGTTGTGCAGTCTTGCAGAGTGTCAACTTCAGAGGATCATACATCTCCTGCACAAGTTGAGGAACGAGTGATCGTGACTGATGTGTGCAAACATCCAACAGCCTTGACAAATGTAACTATATTGTATGCCAAAGCCACTAGCTCAAGTGTTCACTTTCTGATAGCTGAGAATAAGCGAATGGTGAAGGAACTACAGACGACCAAGCAAGGAGGAGACTTTTTGATAGCTTCTGCTCGAGCAGAAGTAAAGAAGGAAATAGTAGATAAATTATTGCCCCTTGACACAGTTATGTGAGTGTTGTAATCCAAGTTTGGTATCGTGCATAATGCAGTCATCCATCTCAACTAATGGCAGCATTGATGTGCTAGAAGAGAACGTATCTTGACGAACTTTCATGTTGTTGTTGATGACATGCAAACATGGATGATGAAATACAAGGGAGCCCTACTTCACTTGCCTAAGATGATGAGGGCCAATACGGTCGAGCTTAAGGCATGTATCCGGAGTCAGATCCAGAACTGTGAAGAGTTCCCGCAGCTCATCACTAGCATATAGGCTTCCCATGCACGAGTATTCAAGAGTATGGATGTTGTGGTGCGCACAGATGTGATCCCATCTATTGGGACTCTCACCCAGGTGAAGACAAAGAAATAGGTCCGACTAGAGCTTGACTCGTACTTTGACAAGTTAATGTGCATTGCCACCAGCCTCACCATCCAACACCTTCATCCAAATGTTCAGCGCAGAGAAGCCTTTGCATGCTCTACCGAATTTTCCTTGGACATACTTATCATGCAGGAAGTAGCTTATCACATCTTGAAAGGATTGACAACTAGACTGCACCAGAAGAAGAAGGCACCTTGGCCCACTCTTCTGTTGCGGATTGGGTTATATGAGATCTAGAGTATCAAGAACGCAGATGTCAAAGCAGAACATATGAAGAAGTATCACTTCGACCTCTGAAGTTATAATCCGTATGACCCAAATTATATTGTGAAGGATCACTGCATGATAGTTCAGTTCAACTGGATCCACGGGGCATTTCATTGGGCCAAGGAGGACCCATGGAGATATTGCTATAGTTTCTCTAGACCCAATGAATAGGTCGGCTTTGCTAGAGAGTGGTTAGCGAAGCAACATGAAGCAGCATCTCAGAGAGCACCATCACTAGCAACAGGAGTAGCAGTAGAGGCAAGCATACCAGTGTGCGACAAAGGTAAGAGAAAGATTGTTGATCGCATGGAGGAAGAGCAAAGCTACAAGTTTTGAGAAAATCCATTAGTAGAAAAAGCAATTATGGCGATAGAGGTAAAGAGGCACCAATGCAACATGCGAATTGCGTAAAGGCATAGGGATAAGAGGAGAATGGAGGAAGCAGAGAAGGAGTTACATGAGTTCATGGAGCAACTTCGAAAGGAACAAGATTTGCGCAAATAAGAGAGGGAAGCATAGCAACAACATATAGAGAAGGGGGTGCAACATGTGCAAACAAATGAAACAATGCCCGTAGAGGTAGTGGACTTATCAAATCAGCTGGCATCAAGTAGACAGGGTGAACCATCGTAGGAGAAAGACTTCGGTCATGATATAGAACAAGCACTTCAACAGTTGGATGCAGACATGAAGTAGCAAGAGTTGGAACAGGACACTGACCTCATGCCTCATCACCAAGAGGTCGAGTTACTCGCTTCACGCTATCCAGATGATGAGAAAGTCTCAAGTGACCAAGGAAGCACTAAGATCCTTAGTGATAAGCCAGAAGGAGAGATGCACAACATATCATTCAAAGAATATCAACATAGAGTTGTGAAATCTCGCAGAGTGTTAACTTCAGAGGATCATACATCTCCTACACAAGTTGAGGAACGAGTGATCGTGACTGATGTGCGCAAACATCCAACATCCTTGACCAATGTAACTAGATTGTATGCCGAAGCCACTAGCTCAAGTGTTCACTTTCTGATAGCTGAGAATAAGTGAATGGTGAAGGAACTACAGACAACCAAGCAAGGAGGAGACTTGCTGATAGCTAATGCTCGAGTAGAAATAAAGAAGGAAATACTAGATAAATTATTTCCCCTTGACACAGTTATGCGAGTGTTGTAATCCAAGTTTGGTATCGTGCATAATGCAGTCATCCATCTCAACTAATGGCAGCATTGATGTACTAGAAGAGAACGTATCTTGACGAACTTGCATGTTGTTGTTGATGACATGCAAACATGGATGATGAAATACAAGGGAGCCCTACTTCACTTGCCTAAGATGATGAGAGCCAATACGGTCGAGCTTAAGGCATGTATCCGGAGTCAGATCCAGAACTGTGAAGAGCTCCCGTAGCTCATCACTAGCATATAGGCTTCCCATGCACGAGTATTCAAGAGTGTGGATGTTGTGGTGCGCACACATGCGATCCCATCTATTGGGACTCTCACCCAGGTGAAGACAAAGAAATAGGTTCGACTAGAGCTTGACTCGTACTTTGACAAGTTAATGTGCATTGCCACCAGCCCAAACTTGCCCATTAGTGCAGACATCATGCACAAGTATGTTGCTGGTCTGACAGCATTGAAGATAATGATGCACATGCTTTCAGACGAGTTGGATAGAGGAGCCTAAGCAGTGTACCCAGATGCTATGGAGGCAAGATTCAAGTTTCAGACAAATGTCACCGTGGAGCACACGGACACCATCATGGACTATCGATCTTAGCATCAGTATGTTACTGTCGACCAGCATGAGGATGTTGAGGAGTTGGACTTCCATGGTTGTCTAAGTCAGAGTGATGTCTAGCTTGACTTGCTCAAGCCATTTTGTTTCACATGGGTACATGTGCATTGTAATGTAAAGTCATGTCAAGGGTAAGTCAAGTTGTGATAGTTGAATGTAATAGTCATAGAGTAGATGAAGAGTCATGAGGGTAGATGAATTGTCACAAAGGGGAATGTCAAGGGTCACCCCACCCTTTTCTATAAATAGTCCCTCATAACTTAGTGTAAAGGATTTTGGTCAGCCAAGCTTCTGATAAGATTATCTTGGGGAGAGCTTGGCAATATTGTAACGAGCCTTGGCTTCTCCATTGTGCAGATCTAGTACATCTCTTTGGAGGAGGAGGAGGATGTGGCTGTAACGTTCCACTATTGGAACTAGTGGTTGGACATGGATGTATTGTATGAATGGAACTTACAATTCTTTATAAAATAAGAGCCAACACATTTCATGCATATGTTGTATTATATTCTATGCTATCTCATTTACTCTAAATGATATATGTATTAGTTTTCTTACGCATGCATGTATAGATTATTCTGTATAAGTATGTACTAATCTTTCTGAAATGTGATGTTGGTTTAACCATCACTTTGGATTGTTTGCTAACTTGCCTTCCATGTTGTGATGTATCTTTGCACGTGTGTTCCCTTCCAAGCTGAGTACTATTACAGGTTGCCAAGGGGAACACTCATCTCAACCCCCATGTGTTAGAACCTCTCACGCACCTTCCTTGACTCACTATAGCTATCACACCCTTGCTACCAACAGAGTTATCTTACTTACCTCTGCGCGAAATCGCGACGAAGGGATTACCGTATGACCCACTGTTGGGACTCCTACACCAAACAGTCAGAGGTCTAATTCAGACTTCTTACTGAGGAGATCCCCTGACATGTTGGCAGGTCCAACACCGTCAACATAAATTTAGTTCATCCATATTAATCATTTGCCTAATATATTCCATAGAGAAAATTCTCGTATGGGGGTTTTTACGATGTGCATTATATTAGATATCATTTTGGGATTCAACTGCGTTAAGTAAGTCATTCACGTATGACCATTTCCATGAGAGGTAGTCGTAACTAACTAATTTATCATATTTTTGAATAGTTCACTTAGCACTCATTGCATTAAGTGATGCTCACAAGGGTGAAGAAGTGGGATTGAAACTAGTGAAATGAATCACATAGCGTCAATCATCACTTCCGGGGCTTGCACCCGATAACCAGGACTTCCCGGGAGGTCACCCATCCTAGATCGCCTCTGGCTCAAGCGCGCTTAACTGTCGAGTTTACCCCACAATCAAGCCCACTTAGCTTGTTGCCCCATTTGCAAAACCTTAGCAAGTATTATGCCTCATGAATCATTCAGGTAGAGATCCCTTCACTCTTTTTGAATTTAAGTATGGGGGTTTTTATGCAGTGCATTATATTAGATATCATTTTTGGATTCAATTGCGTTAAGTAAGTCATTCACATATGACCATTTCCATGAGAGGTAGTCGTAACCGACTAATTTATCATGATTTTTGAATAGTTCACTTAGCACTCATTGCATTAGGGGATACTCACAGGAGTGAAAAAGTGGGATTGAAACTAGTGAAATGAATCACATAGACTCAATCATCACTTCCAGGGCTTGCACCCGGTAACCAAGACTTCCCGGGAGGTCACCCATCCCAGATCGCCTCTCGCTCAAGCACGCTTAATTGTTGAGTTTTCCCCACAATCAAGCCCACTTAGCTTGCTACCCCATTTGTAAAACCTTAGCAAGTATTGTGCCCCATGAACCATTCAAGTAGAGATCCCTTCACTCTTTTTGAATTTAAGTATGGGGGTTTTTACGTAGTTCATTATATTAGATATCATTTTTGGATTCAACTTCGTTACGTAAGTCATTCACGTATGACCATTTCCATGAGAGGTAGTCGTAACTGACTAATTTCTCATGATTTTTGAATAGTTCACTTAGCACTCATTGCATCGGGTGATGCTCACAGGGGTGAAGTGGTATTGAAACTAGTGAAATGAATCACATAGCGTCAATCATCACTTCTAGGGCTTGCACCCGGTAACCAAGACTACCTCTCATGGAAATGGTCATACGTGAATGACTTACTTAACGCAGTTGAATCCCAAAATGATATCTAATAGAGAAAATTTTCATTGGAACATTTGTGGCCAATTTGTATGGAGCTAGTTCACATCCATACACTCTAATCTCTGTGTAATTCTGGTAAAGATACTAGTCCCCTGTCTTGGCTTAGTCACAAAGATGCGGGATCCTTTTGATTTCTAGACTACTCCTAGGCTTGCTCTGCCTGCTGAGAATCTGTGCAACTGGATGAACAAAACAATCAATGAAATTTGAAAATTTGAACTCAGTTGAGTTCCTCCTAATCAATGAAGTCCACTACGTGACTGATTGAATCACTTGCTCATCATCTTGGCTATGTAAATTTATAGGCAACATGTCTCCTTGTTGAAAAAGGATCATATGCACTAGCATAGAGGAATATTTAAATACTCCTTCAGTGGTAATTGTCATGAATTGTTCATGCATACTTTTAGCCAAAAATTGATTGTAATTATACATGAAAGCATGTTTGTTTTATTTGCAGAAGATGGATAGATAGCCTATAATAGATTCATCTACCCATGAATATGTTTGGTAACCTAAGAAGCAAGAAATTAAGGAAATGATGTGTTTAGATCTCTCAGGGAACATGCGTGTTGGATAAGGGGGTTTCTTTTTAGGAAGTTCTACATATTCTGGAAGAAAGATGTCAAAAATTTGAGCTCTTTGGTGGAAAGTGAGTTTATGGTATAGATCCATTAAGACAGCAGTGGAGAAAAAGCTAAGGGAATTATTTTTAGGGATAAGAAACATCTTATTGATAGTTTAAGGGGTGATGGATATCAGAATGTCTCCATTCTGAGCTACCACAGTTCTCTGTAGGGTATTACTTAGCTTGACACCACACGAGTAAGTCAGGAAAAGGATGGGCAATAAATATTCCCATAAGTTGATTTCATCTTCAGAGTCCTAATAACTCTGCTTTAACCAATGGTGCAATTTGAGCATGTCGAATTCGCACTTTGTGTATGTAATTTTGAAAATCTGGTGAGCTAAGGGAATGTGATCAAGGTCTAGGGTATCAGAGGCTTTGAGGCTTTCTTGCAATGAAGTTTGACTTGTAGAGGGTTGGTCATTTCTTTTAAGAGGCATTATTTTCAGAATTAGGAGGAAGAAATAACATAAGATTTAGGAATGAAAATACCTAACATAACAAAGGTTTCGTTGTGATGGTAATTTCAGCTATGTTGTAGAATAGAATCAAGGAACATTCAAAATTAGGAAACCAGTGAATCTAAATATAAAACAAAGTCAGGGAAAATTGTGTAATTGGGATGAAGGGCTTATTTATAACAGAGAATACATCACCATTAAGGGAAAATGTTACTGAATCGAAAGATTTTCATTTATGAGGAAAACCATTATTGAACATACTCTCATTTGTGGCCAAAGGAAGAATGGTAATGGCTGTGAGAAATGGATAGGGGGATAGAAAGGAACAAATATAGACATGCGGAGTGAAATGGTTGGGGAATGGAAGGCAGGAGAAAGGGAATGACTGTTGGCGGGATGACGTATGCGCGAAGTAGATAAGCGAATTTCGGGGGGGGAAGTGGTAAGTGGTAATGAGAGGGGGGGTGCGAAGTGAGGAGGGAATGACATGTTGTGAGGGGCCCGCCTTGAGGAAAGCCACTTTTCGGAACCCACCCCCCCCCTTCCCCCCAATCGTTATCACGCAATGGTGGAAGGGGGTGTGAAATGGCTTCCCCGCTATTAATCTGGGTAGGGAAGCAAATCACCGTCCAAAGGTGTCAGCTTATTAGTGCTTCATGATTTATGAATTTAGCTTAAAACATAATAAAGTTTAATTTAATACAAGAATTAATCACCCTTAAGAGGTAATTATCTACTAATCAATCCAACCTTAATCTAATATATTCCTTGGCCAAATTTTGAGAATGTTAGGCCACAATTTATTCTATTCTATCCTATCTAATAATTTTCTACCAAGATTAAAAAATTTGGTGAACTTATTCACTATTCTAAAACATAAATTTAAATGATTTGATCATGATTAAACAATATGATTCAAATCAAAAAATAGGTTGTGGCATTTAAAGAAGCTGCACACAAAGCCTTAATTTATTACAATGCAATTTGTTTCTTTGAAGTGGCATTTAAACAAGCTCACTTATACAAATTTTGACTTTCTTTTGATGGGGTTTCATTTCATCTCTTTTTTATTTTCCATTTTTTCATTTTCATTTTTTTATTCTTTATTTTTTCATAGCCTCTTTTATAAATAAAAAACTAACTTATCAAAAACAAAGGATGTTACAACAAATCCTTTGGTAAATAACCAAAGCATGTCTCGAATGGTGAGCTCTGCATGGATGAATGCATTGTTCGATTGTATGCATGTTGTACATAAGGAAGTTTCTCGTCCTACAACTTGGGATGTTGTTTGTATATATATATGTGTGTGTGTGTGTGTGTGTGTGTATAATACAACATACTGTTGGTTCGTTGGGGTTTGGTTGTCCAGGTTTGATTGTCATCCATCTGACCTTATTAATATATATATATATATATTATTTTTATAATATAAAGGCCAACTATAAGAAATTTTTCTATCGGAAAATAAGGGTTACTGGACAAACTAAGTAGGTGACAAATTTTCCTGTTTAGACCGCCGAATTCCATGCACCAAGATTCTTCCAATTTGTTGCCTCGTTAACACTGCCACTTGGCCAAGTTTGACCAAAACTTTGACTAGCTATAACTTGAGCATACCAACTTGAATTTGAGTGTTGTTCACATCGTTGGAATCAGGGTGACGAGCAGTTCGATCTAGTTCTAGTTTCACTTCCATCTGATGACTTTGATTTTTTGAGCTATTTTCAAGGCCACTTCTATTTATGGATCCTCCTGGATAATTCTCAGTTAGGGAGAAATTTATTTATGGTACAAATATCTCTACTATCTCTGTTTTGGGACAATGATGTTAAAATCTAACGAATAATAACCATCATAAGGGAGATACATCCATCACCCTATATTCACATGGAGGGATCCACTTGTCAACACATGACAAGGATCTCGCTCATAAAATTCTCATCATTGCTTGGGGGGATCCAATTTTCAACACATGACAAGGATCTTGTTCATCCAAGGCTAATCATAGCTTAGGGGGATCCACTTGTCAACACATGAAAATGATCTCGCACATTTGAGGCTTATCATCCATCACTACCCTCTCTAGGAAGGGTCACATCTGTGAGTCCAAGCTACTCTCTAGAAACCAAGAACTTTCCTTTCAGAAAAGGCTTGGTAAGAATGTTGGCAATCTGGTCATCAATCGCTATATGATGAAGTCTTATTAATCCTCTTTTCACCATATCCCAGAGATAGTGATATTTGATCTCAATGTGTTTGGACTTGTCATGGAACATGATATTTTTATCAAGTCGAATCCCACTCTTATTATCATAGTAGATTATTGCAGCATCCAATACTATCTCAAACAACTATCCAAAGAGCTTCCTTATCCATAATCCCTCATAGCTAATCATGCTAGAAGAAATTCATTGTACTTCAGTCATGTTAAGGGTAATAGGATTTTTCTTTCCACTCATCCAAGATATCGTGGTCAATCCTAAGCTGAAGAAGCACCCTGATGTGCTCTTTCTGTCAGTATAGTTACCAACCCAATCATCATCAAAGTATCCATGTATCCTCACATATTATGCTCTTAACCTGCAAAAGATACCCAAATATAGAATATGCTAAGAAAAATACCCAGAACATAGAATAGTGAGAATCAACAGCAAATATTTTATTATTCAGAAAGCAATGTTCACTGGCCTCTTTGAGGGTGAAACCTCCAATAGAGCAGACCTCGATTCAGAAATAAGACACGACGCTCCTCGCGGGGAATATCTATCCTTTATATATGACTCATACACGCAATACCATGGATCAATACCATGGGTTTTATTAATACCATCTATCTAATACTAGGCCCATTTGCAACTAACTGTGTTCCCATCATTAATAGCGATTTAACCACTTACAATTATTAATATGGGCTTTATTGACTCTTTATTATGACGTGATACCACTTCATAAATAAGGGGGTTAGGGTGGGACCCTAACATGCCCTCCCCCTTAAGAATAGCCTTGTCCTCAAGGCTGAAGCTGCGGAAACTACTGAAGAATAGTGGCTAGTTCCCAAGTTGCATCTTCCGGAGAGGTGTCTTTCCACTTGATGAGGACTTCCCTAATCACTCGACCACGCAGGGGCCGTTCTCGTGTGTCCAGGACCTGTTCAGGTTGGAGCCAGATACATCGCCATTCAGGTAGCTAGTTAATCTCAATTGTTCCAAATCCTTTCTTGAGGATGAGACATGGAAACTGGATAGATTTTTGCAATAGGCGAAAGCAGCTTGTATGCTACTTCTCCAATGCGTGAAGTACTGATATGGTCCGGTAGTTTTGGAGATAGTTTTTGACAACCCTTGTTTTTAGAGTGATGTCTTAATGGTTGTAGCCTCAAAAATACCTGATCCCCTTCTTGAAATTAGCGCTCTGAGCGATGCTGGTCTACCTGTTGCTTCATGCGGTTTTGAGCTTGATGAAGATTCTCTCTAAGATGGGCGAGCATGGTTGAATGGTCTTGTAGGAGTTGATCCACTGCTTGTACCTTTGAGCATCCCTTGATATAAGAAGTAGGGGAAGGAGGAAGTTGACCACATACTGCTTCATAGGGAGTCATTTTGGTGGTGGCATGATAGTTGGTGTTATACCACCATTCAGCCGGAGGTAGCCAGTGTACCCAAAGATGTTGCTTTTCTGAAGTGAAACACCTAAGGTAGGTTTCCAGACATTTGTTGATGGCTTCAATTTGACCATCTATTTGTGGATGATAGGAAGTGCTGAGTTTTAGTTGGGTGCCTTATAGCCTGAAGAGTTCCTGCCAAAAATTACTGGTGAAGATCGGATCACGATCAGACACAATAAAAGTGGGCATGCCATGCAATTTGAAGATCTGATCCATGAAATATTGAGCGACCAAAGTCGGTGTAAACGGATGGGGTAGGGCACAAAAATGAGCATACTTCGAAAGTCTATCCACAACCACCATGATGACTGACTTGTTTCGGAACTTTGGAAGACCTGTAATGAAATCCATAGAAACCTCCATCGATATTGATGCCGGGATGGGCAATGGTTGTAATGTGTCTGGTGTTTTGACGGTCTCCCCTTTGTGGCGTTGACAGACATCGCATTCTGCTACAAAATTAAGGATGTCCTTTTTCACGCCTGTCCAAAAGAATGATCTTCTAGTGCGAGCATACGTCTTCTGAAAGCCTGAATGTCCTACAAGGGGGGATAAGTGCAATTCTACCAAAATGCAACTTTTGAGGTTGGATGTTGGTGATATTACGACTTTGTCCCTATAGCGAAGAATCTCATTCTGCCACGAGTAGCCCTTGGTGGGATTTGGATCCACCTGCAATTAAGAAATGAGTTGGGAGAGCCCGAGATGTGAAAGCCATTCCCTGCGAGCCTCTTCAATCCATTCTGGAATGGGAAGGGAAATTGCTAGCAAGGTACTTTCTTCCTCAAATTGGTGAGATAATGCATCTGCTACACTATTTTCTTGCCCTTTTTTGTAAATGATCTCATAATCATATCCCGACATTTTGCCGAGCCATTTATTTTATTATGGGGAGGATAGGCATTGCTCCAAAAAATATTTAAGACTGTGATGGTCTGTGCGGATTTGGAAACGTCGCCCCAGTAAGTAAGGACGCCAAGTCTCTATTGAATGTAAGATGGCCATTATTTCCTTCTCATAGGTAGATTGACCCAGATTCTTCCCACTTAGTTGTTGGCTTGTGAAGGCCAAAGGTCGACCTTCCTACATTCAGACTGCCCCAATACCTGTACCCAAAACATCACATTCAATGACAAAAGATTTGGTGAAATCTGGTAGTGTTAAGACTGGAGTGGAACACATGGCATTTTTGAGAGCTGTAAATGCCTGCTGTGCATCCTCATTCTAGAAGAATGAAATTTTCTTCAGGAGTTGCGTGAGGGGCTTTGCTATGCAACCATAATTGAGGATGAATTTGCGATAATAGCCTGTGAGACCCAAAAATCCTCTCAGGCTCTTCAAGGTCTTAGGTTGAGGCCAATCCTGCATTGCCTGGATCTTTTGGGGTCCACCTTGACACCTGCACGCCCCACAATGTGGCCCAAATAATCAACTTCTTCCATGCCAAATGAACACTTGGACATCTTAACAAATAATTGATGCTTGCAGAGAAGTTGCAAGAGTAAATCTACATGTTGAAGATATGCGGCCCAAGTGCAACTATAGATGAGGATGTCATCGAAGAAGGCAAGAACAAATTTCCTGAGATATGGTTTGAGAAGATGGTTCATAAGGCTCTAAAAAGTAGATGGGGCATTACAAAGATCGAATGGCATGACCAGGAACTCATAATGGCCTTCATGAGTTCTAAAAGCAGTCATTGGAATGTCGACTTCTTTCATGCGAATTTGGTGGTAGCTTGAGCAAAGATCAAGCTTAGTGAAGAATTGAGCCCCATTTAGTTCATCCAGCAAATCATCAACAACCGGGATAGGAAATTTATCTTTGATTGTCAACTTATTGAGGGCCCTGAAGTCTGGACACATACGCCATTCCCCATCTTTCTTGAGCACCATGACCACCAGTGATGAATAAGGACTAATGCTGGGACGAATGATGCCTACTTCCAAAAGTTCCTTGATTATTTTTTCTATTTCATACTTTTGGGTGAACAGATATCTATATGGGCGCACATTTGGTGGTTGGGCCCCTGGGACCAAAGTGATGCTATGATAATGTTCCCCTCTCGAGGGTGGAAGCTCATGAGGCTTATCAAAGACTGGAAAATGGTTATTTAAGATCTGTTGCATCTCATGATGAATCAGAAGAGAATTGGGTTCGAAGGCTTGGATGGCATTAAATTGAGCTATAACTCCATGATGGCCCTTTTTTAACAATTTTTCCATCCGATGTGAGCTGATGATAGAGGGAGCTCCCTCCTGGAGTCCGCGGAGGGTATGTGTGTGGTTGTTCTGCTTAAAGCTCATATATAACTCTTGAAATTCCATTGTGATTGGGCTAAGTGTGCAAAGCCATTCAGCACCTAGGACAATGTCGCACCCTCCCATGTATATGGAAAACACGTGGGTCTTTAACTGATAATCCCCCATTTGAAGTTTGACATTTTCACAGCGGCCTTCACATTTCATTGTTCCCCCATCAACAATTTGGACTTGGAAGTTAGAAACTGTTTGTACAAAACAATGCACTGCTTCCGCGACTCTTTGATGGATAAAATTATGTGTACTTCCACTATCAATCAAGACTACTACTGGGCAATGCTTAATAAAACCTCTGATTTTGAGAGTTTGAGGCGAAGAAATCCCTGCCAAAGCATGTAGCGAAATAACTGATTCTTCAGGTACATTGTCCTTCTGGTTGTCCTCTTCTTCCTCCTTTGGTTCCTCAAGTGGTGGGGCTTCCTTCGATGAGTTGTGATCAGTAGCATCAATATGAAAAAATTTGGGCTCCTTACATTTATGCCTTGGGGAGTATTTTTCATCACAGTAGTAACATAATCCATGCTTTCTTCTTTCCGCCATTTCTGCAGGTGACACCTTTTGAACCTTAAGTGTTTGGGTAGTGCTGTGAGCTTGTGGGGGGCGACCCTTGGTGATGAAATTTGGGCGATTGGACTAGGCCGCTAACACACGTTCTACTTCACAAGCTATCTTGCAGTCGAATGTGAGCTTGTATGGCCTCTTTAAGACCACTGATAAAACATTCCGTGTAGAACTCATCTTGTAGACCTAAAGTACGAAAAGCTAAGGCTTCAAATGCTGTAATATATTCATCCACTGTTCCAGTCTGTTGGAGCTTAGTGAGACAATCCAAAAAAGCGAATTCATGGTCAAAGCGATCCATAAGCGCTTTTTTGAATGTGTCCCAAGTCAAGGGCCTTCCATAGCAACGTTGATGCCATTGCCACCATTTCCATCTTTCATTGTCCAAGTACATGCTCGCCACACTAAGCTGAGTGGCATTATCCAAGATGTAATTCAGATTGAAATATTGCTCCATTTGTGCTATCCATGCTGCCGGGTGAAAGCCATCAAATTTATGCATGTCCAGCTTGGGTGGTCGTAGACGGGATTGTTGATGGGTGCCTCAGAGGTGAAGAGAGTGGCTAGACTCACCCTCACTGTGTTCATTGCCAATATATGCCTCCTCGCGGGCTTCCGCCTTGCCCATAGAGAGTGTTGTATTTATTTTCGTCGGCTGATCTTGGATGTCTTTCAAGGATGCTTCAAGTTTGCTGATCTTCTCATTCGCCATAGCTTGAGATCTAGTTTCTACCATGCACCGATGTGATGTACTGGAAATTTTGGGACCGCCCGAATTTTTTGGCTCTAACAATTGAATGGTACCACCTTGCTTAGCTCGTCGTCCTAATTTTGATGGGCTAAGTCACCAATAAGCCCCCCGGGGGGTCTCAGTTTTTTTTTTTTGAAAAATCCTAACGGAGTTTTACTCCTTACTTAGGAATACTACAGTAGCCGAATCCCTGAAATGTCACTGCTACCAAAAGTCCTGCAAAAATCACGCCCAGATATAGGAACCCACACAACTACTCAGATCTGGATGGCGGATCTAATGGATCTGAGAGATCTGAATGGCTGATCAGATAGATCTGAACAGCGAAACATATTGTTGTTGCGGATCTGATGGATCTAAATATCTGAATGGTTGTTCTGAAAAATCTGAACTGCGGGACTAATCGCTGCTACTGCTACAAAACCCCGCTTGCGAGATCTGATCTGGTAGAGATTATGCGTGATCCAGAGATAGAGAAGGAAACTATGTCTCGAGGAGTGTTAGGTGCTACAGATCACAATATACATAAGGGTCTGATAATAGTACTCGACCCATTTTTTCAGGGCACTAACCAAGGAGGATCAACCGTACCCTTAACCGTACAATCCGACTACCCTATCGTACGGGCGAGTAATCTCTTTGAGTGCTGTTCTTGGTGTATTGTAGCAGCAAGACAGCCGACGGTTTATCTATGGCAAGGTTTCAAGGGAGCTAGGGGGCTTCCAATATACCCAGAGGGTACTTGGAAGACAGTCTATGTGCGGTTCTGTCTAATGCGCTACTACTCGAAGGGGTACCCACAGGGGTAACAAGGGAGTTCAACGAGCGTGACCACTTCTGGTATTTCCTGCGTGCATGCCTCCCCAAATCCGCAGGTTTATGCGCTCAACGACAGATCATGTGGTTTAAAGACGCCAGAACACATCTCTAGCCAAAAAAATATTGGCTAAAAATTGGAGATCCCACCCGCCCTGGAAAGCGCTCTGATACCACTTGTTATGCTCTTAACCTGTAAAATGATACCAGAATAGCAAATATGCGAAGAAATATACCCAGAACATATAACAATGAGAAATAACAGCAAGTATTTTATTATTCAGAAAGCAATGTTCACTTGCCTCTTTGAGGGGGCAACCTCCAATAGAGCAGAGCTCGATTACAAAATAAGACACGATGCTCCTCGCAGGGAGTCTCTATCCTTTATATAGGATTCATACATGCAATACCATGGTTCTTATTAATACCAACTATCTAATACCATGGCCCATTTGCAACTAATTGTGGTCCCGTCATTAAATGCGGGTTAACCACTTACAATTATTAATATGGGCTTTGTTGACTCTTTACTTAACTATAACTATGATTCGATCCTATTACATAAATAAGGGGGTTAGGGTGGGACCCTAACACCAACTCTGCTGCAATGAGATTTTCTTGCAATCCTAAGTCAAACATATCATCAATGTTTGTCTTCTTGACCTGTATCTTTATAGGGAAGAGTTTGGTTATTTCTTTATCTTCTTATTGTTGACGACTACTCTGATTCACCTCCTTTTGGACTGACGTACAAACGATCTTCTCATCCACGCCTGAGATACTTTCAACTTGGTTACTCAAATCAGTGGCCATGGGATTCTTCTTCTTATAATATTTCTTTTTGTTCTTTGGGTTTAGCTCTGGTTGCAACTTTGAACACCTCTCCTCTATATGGACGTCAATGTTGTAGTGGTTGCAATGGTTGTTGGGATATTTGCATTGCTGTGTTGTGGATTTTGTCTTCTTATTTTCCACCCTTTTTGCTTCTTCTTCCCTTCCTTAGAGGCATCTTATTGCTCCTTCTGCTTCGATCCACTTGATTTCACTCTCTTAAGACCTATGTTCTCCAGGTAATGTGCCTATACACAAGCCTCAACCAATTATTTGGGCTTGAATAACATCACTTGCTCCCATAAATGGTGGTGTATACCCTCCAAATACTTAAGGAGTACATATGGGTTCTTTGGGGAGATACCCACCATTATGACCGTCTTTATGAACTTTGTGGTGTACTCTTGTATGCTTTGCCCTAGCTTTTTCCCGAAGTAGTGCCACTGAATCGATTGGTCCTATATGTACCAAATAAGGTAAAACTGTGAGTTAATGAGGGTTTTTAAGTCCTCCCACTTAGTCACTAGAGGCTCTCCTTCCAACCTCAGGGTCTCCATGTGGCTCTCCCACCAAGTTAGGGCATGGCCTTCTAATTTGCATCGTGCAAATGAAATCTTTTGTTCTTCCTCAATTTGATGGATGTTGAAATAAACTTCTATTTGTTGCAACTAGTTATTCAACTTTAAAGCGTCGATCTTGCCATAGTATAACTTGTGGGTTGACCTTTTCAAGGTTATTTCTTCGACTGGCTCTTTGTTTATTCTCAATCTCCTAATCCCCCTTTTGATTT
Organism: Pinus taeda; assembly: GCA_000404065.3. Classification (NCBI taxonomy): domain Eukaryota; kingdom Viridiplantae; phylum Streptophyta; class Pinopsida; order Pinales; family Pinaceae; genus Pinus; species Pinus taeda. The sequence continues at coordinate 103,365 of APFE030799956.1, forward strand.
TTCCTCTGCATTTGAACCCTCATCTTCTCTAAATATCCCAAGCTTATTTCTCAGGGCTTCCATGAGGAGATTTACATTATGATTTTTATTAATGACTTGTTCTAGTCGTGAAAACCTCTCCTCTATAGGATCATGAGGGTTATTCACAGATTCATTGGCCATGGTTAGGGTTTTACAACTTTTGGCCTAACAACTCTAGATCCCTTGCAAATCTCCAAAATACACCCAAAAAAACCTACTCTTATACCAATATGATCCATAAATTTTCATGGATATTCCACTCCACAATTTGTCACAACATATATGATACAATTATATTTACATTTTGAAATTCTACACTATTACAGTTTTATTAGGTTTATGGATTTGTATATTTATTGTTAATAGTGCATGCATGCAAATTAAAAACTATGTAGAAAATGGAGAACGACAAAATAAATCTCACACACACATTTAACACAATATATTCTTTGGGAAATCCTTTCAAGAGAAAAACCCAGTTGGAATGTGAGGTTGCTCTGCTCTCTTTCTTTGGATGGAAATATGTCTGTGAGTACAGAGAAGTACGGTCGATGGCCCGTGGGCTGATACAATGCACAAATCCTCTGTGTGCTCTATCTCCTATCCCTCTTGGTTATTTCTACTCAGTTATGGAACAAATGCACTCGAAAGAATGGAATCCCTTTTCCTCCTAGTGGACCGATTATAATACAACTCGATAGCCTACTAATGGTTAAGTTTGACTACCTCAACTCTTAACCTTAGTAATAATATTGACTCTTCTAGAGTCTTACACATCATAATCATGTGGCTAGCCCCTTTTTCATGAATAATGGGGGATAACGTGGCATCCTCTTGAATTATGGTGGTGAAAACATGAAGGTCAAATTATAAGTGGCATAAATTTAGCATACAGACTCTGGTTGACACAATTCTTATGTCGTTGGAAAGGTATATGTGTGTAAAATAGCATGGAAATGTGTCACATTAAAGCAACAAAGTTTTACCCCAAAAAAATTGTCGTTTGATGCCTCAAAATAATCTTGAAAGGTTGCAGACCCTATTTTTCCATACTAGGTCTCGCCGGTAAAAATAGTCCCGTGAGCTTATTCCTCCACTTTTTCCACTCTAAAAGCTTTGAGATGGATGAAAAACAATATAATGATCCAATCCATATCAATTGGGTTATTTTCTAAGGACAAATAAGTGACTTAGAAATAATCTCAACTATTTATCTCCAAGATGATTCTATAAGGGAGATTGGGGTTATGGATTTGGACTCAATAAAGATTATAAATGGAGCCTAGCGAGGAGGTGAAGACACAACACTACGAAGCACACTAGTTTTGTGAGCAAGCTATCATGAAGAAAGAGCGATTTTCTATGGACTGTGAGTAGCCCAATGGACCAATGCGCAAAGAAGTAGAAGTGTTAGTGGGTTCGTGTGAATCCAGGGAGGCTGAGTAAGAGGAGATTGCAGGGCCAAGTTGTCAGAGAGATATTTTATTTATTTAGAGGAGGTTGAGTTGTTGAAGTGTTGGGTTTTTTTCCTATTGCGCATTAGTGGCAGGGAGTTGATCTATTCACCTAAGGCCACAAAATGAGATGTTAGAGGTTGATTTCATCCAGAGGCAAATTTCCTTGAGGTTGATTTACCTATGATGAATTCATTCTAAGGGAGTTGAGTTGCAAGTTCGATATCTATATTTTTCCTTTTATCTCTATGGGTCGAAAAACCTAGATTTTCCAGATAACTAAATGACAGAGAATTGCTGTGGGTTAATTAATTTTGTAATGTGTGATTGATCTCTCTGGTTTATTTCCACTGCGTATTTTTAATTCAAAAAATTAAAATACCATTGATTTTATTTTTTAGTAAATCAATGTCTATTTGGGTAAATAAATAAATTGTTGGGGATAAATTAATTTATTGTGAGAAAATAAATTTGGTTGGTATTAGAAATTTAACAAGGGGGCACTAGGTGGTTGGTTCTTTTTTTGGGGGAGTCGCTTGTGGTCTTCGTTTTGTGTCTAGTTTCCTTATTACTTAACCTCAATAGCTCATAAAATATGCATAGCCATATAGGGTCTAGTGGACATGGCCAACAAATTCGGTCACATGGACAGACCCAAGCCTAGAAAGCAACTGGCATTGATCACTCAACAACTTCTCCTATAATTCATGAGGAGATTCATGAGCTAGATAACCATGCCATTAATAATCACCAAACCTATTCACATTTGGAAATTATGGAGGATGTTTCTAATTGACTTCCTGGCCCTAGTCATACCAAGGGAAGAAAGAACCAATACATGCATTCCATCGCCTTACACTGACAACTGAAGACCCTATTAGGCCAAGTTTTGAAGGAGAAGCATGAAAATATGAATGATATCATTTACTCCTTAAACGAAATCCAAAGGGTGCAATGTTATCAATGATAATGTATGGAGAGATTGGATGCTCACTTGACCCACCTGGAGTGTCATCTCCAATGTGAACTCAAGCTCTCTGCACCAACTGGTACAAGTGTAAGAGATCCTGCTCCTAAAACATATTTGGATACCTGAGTATGTCATTTTGTAGTAATTTTGTTATATTGTGTAGTCTTGTTGTGATATGATGCCACTATGATCGGTTGAAGTCTCTTGTTGTTAAACTCTCCTTATACTGAACAACAAATATGGTTTGCCTTGTGGGAGATTGAGGCCAATTTATTTTTTATAAATGGTTTAACAATGATGTATCTTGAATTTCGAAGGTAATACCAAATTTAAAGGCGTAGTCTAAATTATAGACGAAATGACATTTTTCACGACATTTTTTTGTGGTTAATTTTAATCAAAATCTGACAACGATTTTTAAATGTTTGAGTTTAAATTGTTTAATCTACATAATTGGAGTGCCCTAGGGGTTTTTTAGGGCACTGAATCTATTTATGCATTCAAAAATATATTTTAAATAACATAAAATCTTGAAATTGTATTGCTCGATTTTGATGAATTTTGGTGAGAAAGACTATTTCATTTATAAGTTAGACTACGCCAAATTTAAATTATATATATATATATATATATATATATATATATATATATATATATATATATATATATATATATATATATATATATATATATATATATATATATATATATATATATATATATATATATCCGTAAAGGATAGTTTCATCTGAAGGAAAGATTCAAATCGTTCCTTCACATTTAGATCAACAAATCTATTAGATAATGCTGCAATCTTTAATTTGTCAAGTAAGTAGAAAGCAACAGGTATTCTTTGGTTTTAGAAAAGGTGGTTTGAAATTAGAAGATGCGGCCAAGAAATTTCCAAGCTTTATCAAAACCAGTCTAAACAAAGCACATATTTTCCATTTTGTACCAAAGTATCCAAAAGTAGAAGAAGATATAATGGCATCCAATAGCAATGGCTATATAATCAAACTTTAGATAAACAAGCAAAAGATGAGAGAAGGAAGAAAAGAGAACTTAAAAATAAAAAATAAAATAAAAAATCAGAATCTAATAGATTTGAAAATCTAGGCATATGGCAATCCCATAAAGAAGATTCTGAAGCTACAAGTTCTCAATCTGTTGTTGAACCGAGTAAGACAGAAGTATTTTATTTTTCTGAGGGGGAGGGGTCAAGTAGAAAGCAACAGGTATTCTTTGGTTTAAAAAAAGGTGATTTGAAATTTGAAGATGTAGCCAAGAAATTTCCAAGCTTTATCAGACCCAGTCTAAACAAAACACATATTTTCCATTCTGTACCAAATTATCCAAAAGCAGAAGAAGATCTCATGGCATCCAATAGCAATGGCTATATTTTAGATTTAGATCATACAAACAACCCAGAAGACTCGATTAGAGTATGGATTGGTGCTTTATGGCAAATGCAAATAACAACAAAATTAGATAATGCTACAATATTTATTTTGGCAGAGAAAAGAATGACTGGAATAGTCTACACGTGGTGGAGAACACCACCACAAGAAGAAAGAGAAGAGGTCATAAAGGCAAGATTAGAAGTTTTTGAGCAATTACTCAGGACTCAGTTTTGTATACAACTAGAGGACTCTAAGAAACAGGCAATGGTGGATCTGGCTTGTATGGAATTAAAATATGCCAAAAGATTAGAAGAATTCTCCAAACAATATTTTAGGCTCATAATAACAAAAGAGCTAAGCAGTGATTTAATGACTAAAGTCACATTTTTGTCAAAACTCCCACACAACATAGGTGACTTAGTAATGAAAGATCTAGAAGAAAGGGATAGAAAGATGTAAGCTATATATTGGGTAGATCCCATAAATCATTGTAAACAAAAACTGAAATATCTTTGCTAGAAGAAAAATGCTCAAGAAAATGCTACTAAGCCATCACAAGAATGTTGTAGAGAAATACTCCCATGGACTTTGATGAAAAGAACAAATCATAAGAAAAGACACTTTGGGAAATACAAGATAAAATGGGTATCAAATCCGAGGAAACCATTTCCAAAATACAAATACATAAAAAGAAGAAATGCTCCAGTCAAATATGGATGTTGTTTTATCTGTAAGAAAAAACGACACTTTGTTGCTAAATGTCCTAAAAATACTTCATCAAAATTAAAAAAAAATGTATGGAAATGGATGAATTTGTAGATAATTGGTCTGTTGTAGATAGTGAGGATGAATGCTTTGATGTATATATTCTATCTGAAATGGAAGACACGGTAGAAGAAGAAGGTCTAGATACAATTCAGAAAGTGAATATTTATATTGGATCAGATTGTGAGATAGAATCAGAATCAGAAACCATAAGCAAGTACATCCAAACAAAATTAAGTGAAACAGACGACATATCAAAAGAATTAGAGGAAGAGGAGAAACATGCACAACTAGCAATAATAAAAGGAAAATGAAAGGTAAACGACATATATTCAAAAGCTCCAAGTTTTTGTCTAGTTCCCAAGAACATAGGTTACTCTACCAATATAGAATTATCCCAACAGTATGATTTAGAAGCTGAAACGAACCTGATGAAGTTAATAGTCAGAGCAAATGATCTATTGTACATAACAGTAGAAATTCAATCAGGTAAAGATTGGGTTGAAGTAGATGTCTTCATCGATTCAGGAGGGTCAAAAAATTTGGCCAGGCCAAGTTTGTTCAAATCCTCATGGAAACCATTAAGGAACACAATCAAATCAGAAACCATTGGAGGTAATGTAACTCTCACCCATTATGTAGATAATATTCCTATGAAGATAGGAGGGTGCATTATAAAAATATCAACAATCTAGTATTATGATCAGTCAA